>JAGDQP010008265.1:48979-63699 GCA_022664845.1 Lepisma saccharinum
GTTTCTTTTGGCGAATGCCTTACGAAAGCCCTGGCCAATGCCTTTCCTATATTTACCATCAACCTTATCCCGACCTGAGCCAAAGATGTCAAATGACCATAAATTCATTCAAATTCAAATATATGATAATTTAAGATATTTCATCGTATCTAGGTTGAAACGAAGTGTTAATACTTATCCTTTACCAATAGAATATACAGTAGAGTCTCGTTTATCCGACATACCATCGCAAAAAAACATCAATCGGCAACAAGAACTGCAAGTTGTGAACAGGCCCCTAGCCAAGGGAGTCTAAGCCCCCCCCCCCCAAAAAAAATGTTCCTATTCTCCCCTACCAACTCGTTGCTTACATGTATGAAAATTAAAGGTCAAACATATAGTACTTGATAAAATTTTAATAATTTTCTATAGATGCTCTTAAATATATATTATTGGAACGAAATGTAGATTTTTCTACAATATATGCTATTCCATTATTCTCGAATCGGATGTAACTCATAAATCGAAAAATCAATACTTTACTCATAGTTTCTAAAAGAGCTTTCTTACAGCACAATTTCAGAAAAGATGGTCTTGACGATCCCTTACAAAGTTGCAAATTCAGTTTGCAAGCTTCTTATGCGAGAAATACTGTATTACAAAATAATATTCAGACTTGAATTAACGTCTTGTGATAATACAAGAATTTTTGTTAGATGTATCGGCTGCGGGTCGGAAGGTGCGTGCCGATATTTTATAAAATTTGAAGAAAAAAAAAAAGGAGATGTTTGCGAGTGTCACCTGAAATCAGTTTCCTTTTTTAATATATGTTCTCTCTCTCTTTATATATATATGAAAAAAATACTCTGAAATTAAGCATCGAAGTATTCACTTCAAAAAATTAGCAGTCTACTTACACTATCAACTTATCTTCTATTCTCAGTTAAAAGCGCAACTAACCCAGCAAAATCTCTGGGGCAAACAATTACTACCCCAGGAACAGGAACTCAGCACACTTCCTTTTAAAATATAAGGATGATTTAACATATAAAAACACAAAAACAGCTTAGACATCATGGGGGTTGCTTAACTCTTTATAAAAGCAATATACACAAAAAAAAAAAGTTTTCGAAAATAAAAATTAAAAACAAAATTCTGCTCAGCTTTCAGAAACAAATAGTGGAACAAAGTTTATCTACCGACATTTGTGTATTCAGTCCAATCGCGGCCAGGGAAAGAGAAAAATGGAGAAGAATAAATCTGCCTGAAATTACCTGCCGCATAGGCGAAACTCTAAAAAGTTGACCAAAAAGATATCAGGTTGATCACTTGCTATACTTAGCAAGACAGATAGAACAATGATAGAAGCACGATATAAGCAAATGGAGTTCTAAAAGAAACCAACTATCCGCTATTGTTACAGTGAAAGTAAGCCCCAAGTTACTTATTTTTGCGATAAAGTACCTGAAAGTGGTTATTCAACGTTGTAAACAAGTACTTATTACGAAAGAGCGTACAAAAAAAAAAATTCTAAAAGTATTGGAATTTTCTAGTTTTTCTTCATTCTGTACATCCTGTACACACAATATGGGAGTAATCGTGTGACATAACAAACTACAAACAAATATCCATAATATAAAAAAAGAATGACTTTTTCATGTTAATTAGTTGCTAAGAAATGACTTGTTAAAAGTAGTACGGAAAACCACGGCATTTTTTTAAATAACTTTTTATTTATTAACCTATAAGAGATAAAGACAAAAGAAAGACAACACTTGAAAGCTAGATCAATATAGTATCAAATACTTTTTTTTTTTTCGTTTACAATATCCTTACCGGAACAGAACTATTTTATGGGATAACAGAAAAACACTTTTTCCCGGGGAGTGGGTTAAGAGTAAAAGGAGCAAGAGGCAAGATTACAAATTAATGGCATATATTGCAAGAGAAGACAATAGTATGAATGAACACAAAAACAGTTAAACTATGTAATGTTAAATTCACATAATAAACATAAAACTGTCAGTGTAGCTTTTTTATTATTATTATAGGTTGACACAGTTAAACGAATAAGACAGTATTCCCAATTTAATTGAAATTATAAAAGCTTCTTAATAATAAAGTCAAAAGAGAAACTGAGCACTGAACTCACTGGCAATGGAGAACTAAAAGTCTTGACGCCACATCCGGTTGGTTACCATAGCAACGGTGGAGGCCAAGTTCGAGCCAAGGAGTCCTCCATAATCGCACACGTACAGGTTTTTTGAACAGTCCAAGTTCGAGCAATGTTCGTGAGACCATCGTTTACACAGCACACCAAACGTTCGTTCTTACCTTGTATATTCTTGTCCCACCACCACTGTTCTTCAAAGCAATGCCCGCCAATGCCTACCTTGACATGTCTCTTTTTCGTCAACTACCCTAATTACACACTTAAGAATACAACTTTCCCCAGGAATATTTACAATCTTCAACATTGAATAGAAATTATGCTATAAACTATAACATATACCTGCAGAAACTTTGCTCCACTGTCCAAAATGTCAACTTCGTCTTACTTTTCCCGTTAAACTTAGCATCCTTTCTTTTAACTGTGTTGCACCCATGATTATTTACTACTTTTCGGTGTTCAATTGTTTCCCGATGATGCCAGTTTTACTTAAATCTCATGTTTACTCTTTCTTGGTTTCCCATACAACACTTCATTTTGAGCTTCAATCGTAATCAATGAAGAACTTTAAGAAGGAATATATTGGCAGTTTTTTGTATCGGAAAATAAATAAATTAATAAATAAAAAACTATGGGTCTCCTAAACTACCATAAATAGCTCACAGAAAAATAATTACCAAAATCTATGACTAGATCGGTACAATGTTTTCTTGAACCGCCTGAACTGAGACGAGGCGACTAAATCAAACGCAAATACCCCGTGAATCGATCTCCAACACATTTATACTATTGATGACAAGAAAACAGGAAATAGTATGGCATTGATAACTTTGTCATATTTTCACACTGCAATATAACGTGCTAAATAAAATTTAACAAGAGGAAAGCTAATTATCACAAGACCCCTTCGAGTATAGAACGTCACAAAAAGCAATAAATTGATATCACATTCATCAAACTCGCTCGAGACGCTCTTGTCTCGATGAAGAGTTCTGGTTGTTGGTCTCGTCTCCATTCCTACAACTTACTCTTAGTCTCAGTCTCGAAATCGAAACAAGACCGAGATGAGATTGAAACCAGTGTCGGTCTTCGTACTATCCTTACTCGACAATGGTAAATAAAACATTTCGCGATAAATAGAAGTAACACACTGAAGTAAAATTCAGTTTTGGATGCTCACCTGGTACTTTTTTTTTTAATAGCTCTACGACGGTTTATTGAATATTTAGTATCCCTTAGTGATGACAAATATCATGTGAAGCATAAAACGCAGTATTGTAAATAACGAAATTATACAAGGTTAAACGTGGAAAATCAACATTTTCAGCATTTGACCAGATACAATATTCAGTTTGCAACATTAAACTCTATGCTTCACATAAGGTGCCAATCATTATTCAATACACCGTCGTAGTGCCATTTGAAAAATTAAATTTTGTACCAAGCTGGCAACAATAACAATCCAGAAGCATATAAATTTAGCCTCTGATATCCACGATTATAATAAAAATCAACTAATGAAAACTGGATTGTATGCATAATTTCTTATTTATTGTACCAAGGTTATGGAGAGTGCCGCGAAGATCACAGCGGCAAATGAGACTGTATTCTTTAAAATCCAGTAAGGGAAATAAAACCTACCACGGATTTGTTAAAAGGAAATCTCCTGCAATACAATTTTTGAATTAATTTTTAAGGCATTTAGGCAGCTTTGGTTCAGGCCGGACGGATGATGGATGAATTGGTGGAATGAAGAAAGTGGAAGGAAACGGGAGAACCCCCCAAAAAACCCACGCACACGATGTTTGTTCACCACAAAACCCACATGGCATGAGCACGGATCGAACCGACGACCCCAAGCACAAGAGGTGAGCGCTCTACCATTAAACCACCGCGGCCCGTCTCTTCCAATACAAGTACAGTAGAGTCTCGCTTATCCCGACATAAACGGGCCAGCAGAAGGTCGGATAAGCGAAAATGTCGGATAATAGGGAGGTGTTAAGAGAAAGACTATTAAACGTCAAACTATTTTACAAATCCACTACCCCCCCCCCCCCTAAACTCCCCCCCCTAAGCTTTTCGGCCTGCTGTCGCGTGAGTATGAGAGAGGAACAAAGGAACTGGCATCATTCCACGACAGATCTTGTCCCTGGAATGGAGAAGACTGCAGACTAATCGCCGAGTGATACATAAGGAGCTGCAAGAACGGTAATCTTTCACAAGACACAATCTGGGAAATTGGGCACGAACATTTACGATTCAGAAAAGTCTGCACCAGGTAGGTTACTCGACAAATGATAAAAGGTCTACAAGAAAATCCCTATACGGACATTCTTCATCAATCTCCTCCGCTTTAGTTGGTGAGGATTTCGTGGAAGAAACATTACTGGTGAAATGTGAGTGTACCAGTACTGTTCTGAGACAAAAGCACAGTCCATGGTATGGAAGCACTCGGGGACTCCAATGTCAAAAATTACAGACTGATAGCGACTTTGTTTCGGGACGTGCATGGTGTGCTTCTGCTGGATACCTTCTCCTGAAACAGTTAGTGCTACTGCGTGTCAGGCCACTCTTAATAAAACAAATTAATTGCAAGAGGCCTCAGATGTCAGACAAGCGGGTAATGTCGATGTATGACAATGTCCGACTGAATACAACTCGTGATAAAGTGAATCTTTTGGAAAGATTGGGCTAGGGAAATCTTCTTCACCCGCCCTATAACCTGGACCTTGAATAAAATTTTCGTTTTATCCCAACATGAAAGACATCGTGACAAGCGATTCGAATCACATGAAGATGTCAAATGTTGTTTTATGGTCAGGATCCCACCTTCTAACGGCAGGGTTTTGACATTATTTCTCGGCTATATAAATGCCTATCAAAGATTGTGCCGATAAATACTGTAAAGATTATCTTTGTTGCAGATATTCATAATTCAGTATAAATAGTACATGAGTTGGGAACCTTGTTTTTTTTTTTTTCGTATCGTGGATATAATATTCTTATTAAACAATTGATAGAAAGATACGTGTAATTTCTTTGTCATTCGAATAAGTTTGTTTCAATTTGTAGTTTTGTAGCCACCTTTTACTCCAATAGGTGAAAGGGTAAAAGCAAAGTTTAGAAATAGCATGAAATCCATATTCTATTGTACAGTCAGTGGAAGGTGAAACTCCATTAATTTTGTTCAGAGTCACCATTCAACACTACACAGAAATTCGAAGCTAATTCTTCCCTAGTCCTTTCATTTAAGAATACCGGAAATAGAATGTCTTGGTTGCTAGGCAACCCAAAGATTCTACTCAATACAACAAAATCTTTGGAACTGCATGTTCTAGAAGATATTTTGAAGAATAAATTAATGTTTGCTCTGACAGGTGTAGTGGAAAGAAAATAGTGATTTGCTTTTTCATATGCTTTAGCTTTCCTAATGGCATGTGCATTATTTTTACAATTCTTTTTTGCAAAAGTTAAATTACAAATGTTGTCATTTGTGTGACGAATTATGTATTACTAGGGCTTGTGGAGAGAAGAATTTACATCTGACATGAGTTCGTTCGCTGTGCAATAGCAATAAAGGTATTACATCAAGAATTTCGTCCTGAACGATTTAATAAGTACCGTAAACTAGTCAATTTATATAGTTTCTTGAAGATAATGAAATGGCGTAATCTGTTCTAATTTCAAATTTTGGTAATATAGTTTGGAATAATCTTTGGGAACATTATCCTGAATAAGTTACCAGTGAATGAGTTAATGTAATCGTGAATATATTTTGTGTTTTCACATATTTTTTTTTCTTTAGTTCACAATGTTCGTCGTGCCTTCAAATCTTGAAATGTTCATTTAACTCATTTCCCGACGACATACAATGATGAAATTTTGCACAGCTACATTTTTCGGGTGACAGTACAATATTTCATTGTTACTTTCATTTATTTCTATATATTTTAAAAGTTTATTTACTTTTCTTAAATATGAATTCTTTATCCTGAAATAAACAATAACCTGCAACGATGTTGCGTTTGACTGGTTGCAGGATACTTTAAGATTTGGATCACAAAACATTAACTTGAGAAAAAATATGCGAACACCGAATTAACTCGAAAAAGTAATAAAAGTATTTTTAAAGACATTATTTTCTTAAACAATCTGTACTAAAAAGTGAAACATAATTTTGTTTATGCATGACTAAAAAGAAAAGCATAGGGCTCGCCAATTGAAGAATTTCTAGTGACTGTATATGGGAGAGCGCCCCATGCTTTTCTTTTTAGTCATGCATAAACAATATTTTTTACTTTTTAGTACAGGTTGTTTAAGAAAAGTATGTCTGTAAAAAATATTTTTTTTTATTATTTTTTTCTGTTATTGTGAAAGTTATGTGGAACGGTAATGTTTTTCGTGCTTATTACGGTTTGAGTTGTATAGGGGAAAGTGAATTTGTACAACTGTTCTGAAATATAGTTTACTCGGCGGACACAAGTAAGATCGGTCTGTCTTCCTGTGATGTTTTATTTTCCAGAAGTTTAGATTAAATTCTCCCATACTAATGCAGAAAAGAGGGGACAATATATATGATTAGTGATTTCTTCAGTGAACTTTTATGTGTCTTTAATAACGACACTCGTGCTATTGCAACTCCCTTCTCGGAACATTTTTTAAAAGCAGTTCATATGGTCATTGAGTGACATCCTCAATATTGGAGCACGGCCTATATAGTTTGTACGTGAATAGTGATATTTGATACCGTTTATTTTTCTTATCAGAATTGGTTTAACCTTTTGAACATTAAACAAGTGATCGCTGAGATTCTAACAATCGCGAGGGCTCCGAGGATCCCTTGATGGCGTCTCACTTGTCAGACACACTTTCATTTTTTATAAAATAGATTGGCAACACTGGGGTGTTTAGGGACAGGAGCACCCACAGAATGTTTTCATTTGTGTCAAATAATGTTTATGCCAAATTTGGTGCAAATACGTAAAACTTCGGTAAACTTCATTTTTATATGGCCCAGTCAACTTCGGATTTCGGCCCGTCACGATTCGCCTTTATCTGTTAAAATCCACACCCATGTTTCTGCCGGGACTCGAACCCGGGACCTTCGATCCGATGGCCTACCGCCGCAGACCGCTCTGCTACCCGGCCGGCTGGTGCGGATACGTTTAATGTATGGAAGCAAATTAAAGAATCTAATTTTAAAGTGCTTGTATGTTGGAAACATTGACAACTGGGTGCTGGGAACGGTGACATCCTCAGTATTTTTCCGTTGTGTTGAATGATGTTCAGGCCAACCTTGATTTGGATACGTTTAACGTATGGAACCAATTTGAAAAATATTTTAAAAATAATTTAGTAACCTTGGGAACAGAATTTTTCTGTTGTGTCGAATAATGTTAATGCCAATTTGGTTCAGATAGGTTTAACGGAATACCAGCAATTAAACAAAAGTGTGTTGGCAACATTGGCCCACTCACTAATCAAGACGCTTCCGGCGCCTCTGAACTAGTCTATCCAAGACCTCACTAAGGACACCTCAACCTCTTTTCAATACTTGTTGGTTCTAAGATATATATTTTTTCGACACGGGCAGACGGATTGACAGATAGAGATTATTTTTCTGAAATGCGCCCGCTTCAAAACCATGCGTTTCATTACTTGAACATTCCACTACAGAAATATTTCGTGTAGGATTACAGTAGATTGAATGATATCTAAAACGCTCGTGAAATCTTCCCCTTTAATGACTGTTTAAACTAGACCTCGTCATCCTTTCTATTGCTATGGTAACTAACATGTTTCATGTTCAAACATATGAAAGTGAGAAGAAAAAATGATTTATTTTGTGTGATATCGAAGGAACCTCAACATAGAATGTCATTGATGTCCTTCTGGAATATGAAAGAAAACTTCAATAATCAACTGTTAGTAGGACAGAATGATGCAGTTTTAATATTGTTATATGTATTCACTGAGTGCATAGTAATATAGTGAATATGTCAGTATTAGCTGGAGAAATGAACATTATACTGTGGTTCAGTCAGTAAGTATTCTTACCTCTTTTAATGAATTTTCATTTGTCAGAGAATAGTTGCGAGAAATTTCCAGGTCATTATTTAACATTACTCTTCTGGTATTACCACAGTTTTAAATCCTATGTTTGGACAAATTCTTCCCGAAGTGACGTAATGACTTTACTAGTTTATTTCTTTAGTTCAATAATTCACGACTAATATGTTAAATGCAGAGTATCTAATTTTCTCATTTATAATCGTCTACGATGATCAGCCCACAATAAGGCCTTTCATGAAAGCTGAGTCTAATCAAATTTCGTTACTAGTCATTCAGTGATAATATTTCAAGATTTACAAAGATTGAGATACGTAAATAAGTAAGGTCGCCACGCCGTACAAGCCGGCCTCCAATCACAGAGGAGCTACAGTAAATATCCCCGTGGTTGCCTCGTCAAGTAACTTAAAGCTTGCATTAACCTCATGTCACAGCAAAGCAGTTTTTTGAAACATGAATTGCTACTGATATAGAAAAAAGAAAGGAGAGAACATTGAATGTGATAGGATGTGTTGTGTGAGCGACCAAAAAATTTGCAAGAGCGCGGCCACACGCTTTCACGCTCACATGGCTAGTAGGTGTAATCAGATCAACAATAAACGACGTTCTCGTGGGAGTAACATTTCCAACTGAGAAAAGTAATTGTGATAATTTATTGTATTGAACGTGATGTGAATCGCGTATCTAACCTGGCTTTACCAGGCGTAAAAAAAATCTAACCTGGCTTTACCTAATAACCCATGTCCGTGAAGTTTCTAACATGTTGAAAATAGATATAACGAAAACAAAAGTCCGACCTGATTTTGCTAACGTTTGTCCGTGAAATGCATGAAATGTTGAAAATGAAAATGGAAGCAAAAGGTAGCTAACATATATAAAATTTTATTGTAAAAAAAAAGGGGCGCTCGGCGGGAACCGAACCCAGATCTCATGGGTAGTAGCTCGACACGCTAGTCACTTTACCAACCGGCCACCGACTTTCCAACGCTTTGAACTCGTCGAGTGAACGCGTGAAAATGAGGAGAGAGACTTTCTCAAGTATGTCCAGAGAATAAGACCGTGGCATCTATAATGAATACTTGCTGCTTGCGAACTGGCTATAAGAAAGTCGATTGAATTCGAACCCATGGCGCTCAGGTTTCTGATGCTTCACCGCAGTGCCATTGAACTAGTAAGTGATGAAGTCCTGGGGTGTTCCTTCCCCATCTTTTTCCCAAGAATTTGAACTTACCAATAGAAGACATTCTGCAGATATGAAACCGACTTAGGCCACATGTGCCAGTGGTTATCGTATTCAGTGAAACGAAAATAGGTATTGTACATTTTTTTCAGACTTTGTAGAAATCTTATTTAATAATCAGGAATTCATTTTCAATGCGTGGCACTTTATTTTTTGTTACATTATTTTTTAAATTAAAAAAACTTACTGCCGCGAATATGAAAGACATAATTCTTTATTCAATAATATAATAGTAATATGTAAGTATAAGAAAACTGTACCGATTTGTGTAGTATGCCTCGCAGGTATCTCGTTGTTGAGAAAGAACACCGGCACGAATAAGGATCGATAAAAATGTGGAGACCTCTGTCGCTCTCTTTCGTGTTCTATGTCACTCATGAACTCATGCATACGCACGATATACACACATCACACAAACAAAAAGGATTGTATCTTCCTTTGAAACCATTTGGCTCGTGAAGAAGGGTTAGGGGAAGGATTGAGTATGTTTCATTTCATGAATGTTTCCATATGAGGAAAGTGAAAAGAAGAGACCGCATTGCATTTATGTGAATCCGTTCTTTCCTCTTTGTTGATGACCTCGTCATCCTGCTTGTCTCTTGCGTATTGATTTCAAATAAAATCTTACTAACTAAAAGCATGCGCAAGAAATTTTTCATGACTTACTTGTAGAGTGTAGGAGGTGAAAGTTAGTAGTCGTGTCTACTCAATCGTCTTAATCCTCTTGAAATAATGAAAAAGTTTCGTCGTTTGTAGTGAGTTGTTTTGCTAACTCATTAGAGACATGAAAGCTTTAAAACTGTATTTTCATGGTCATTCAAGCAGCTAAAATAAATACATATATCTCGTTATAGCCTTTAAAATTTGGCTGCTTGGCAAAAAAACTACCCAAATAACTTTTTCAGGCGCTTGATGTAACTAAGGAAAACAGCAGTCACATGGCATGTAATGCCACCCGATATTTGCTTAACCTCGATGATATTGGCACATAGTATAATAGAAATAATTATCTGCGTTACGTTCTCCTATTGGCAATAAATGCCGGGGTAGTACCTTAAAAGGTCCCGGCCGATATCTTCGCGATCCTATTCCTTACCCATCCAGGCCTGAACCAAAGACGCCAAAAGGCGTAAAATAAAATTAAAATTCAATTCCTGTTGGCCAACTGAAACCCTTTCTTTTTGTTTTTGTTTTTGAAAACCAGTGCAATGAAGATACTTTGGTGCTTTTCGCCTTGATCCTTCCGTGCAAGCTGTACTGGTTGAATAATTCCTGAGTTAAAGCATGCTTAGACCATTTAGATGCTAGTTCAGCCAATAAACGAAAACTAACAGTTAGATGTTTCTATATAATTTGTACTTCAAATGTAACTAAAAACTAGGAATAATAATGTAGCAGTTTCGGCATTCTAACAATACCTTCATCAGACAAAATACGCTCAGAGTTGTGAATGTTCCATCGTTAGTTTTTTAATTAGTTAGTTTTAAGCCCTGTCAGTGTGAGCTTTTAATTTCAGTAGTATTTAACAAAGGAACAAAGAAGAGTCGGCCTGAGCCAAAGTTGCCTAAAAGCCTTAAAAATTAAATTTAAAAAAGGAACAAAGAGGAATTTCAACTGTCGTAAGCTATACAGGTAGCTGTAGCAGTGTACATAGTAGAAAAGATGCCTGCCGCGTTGATATACAGAGGTCACAATCAAGCATTCATGTTTTTGTTTGTTCGATTTTTTTTTTCTTTTTTCTTTTTATGAAACTTGTACCATCTCTTTTAATTAACTTGTATTTCTTCAGTTGAATTTTAAACTGCAAAGTAGTTCCTTTGTCGTTGATCATAATCTTTTCTATCCCTCTTTAATGTAATAACTTATCGAAATTAAATCTCCTCTAAAGTAACTGCCATTCAATTAAGAATTTTTTCAAGTCATACTTATTAATTTCTATCGCCCTTGTGCTTGCTTGCGTGTATTTGTGGTACTTTTGCTAAAATTAACAGAGGATGCTAGTACGTAATAAAAAGACGGCGGGTTTTCATCTTTATTGTAGATTCAGACTCACTGCGTGCGTATGCTTAGAGGAGGAAAGTTAACTCATTGGAACAGAAAAATGCTTACCTTCTCGTGGAGGAAATTATTCAATTATTATATTTTTCGGGAAGGTTACTGCTTGTTATTTCTTTATACTGCTTTTAAACCTCTTTTTGATCCTTCACATTGGCATAATTTTAAATGACCTTGTCCATTGTACTCATGGAGGCATGAACTTAGCGTAAATAATAATTCTCCTATATGCTTTCGTTTCTTTGATTTAGTTTTAATATCCTAATCTACGCTGCTATATGTGAACAGATTTAGGAAATTAAAAGCAGTCGGGCATACAACTTCGAAAATAGTAACGTACTCAAATATTTCTTTCAGGAAATCTGCTGAGAAGGAATTTTGAACTCTGTGGAATATGAAATATATGTCAAGATTTTGTTAGGTCTCAAGTTATGCGTAATTTTATATTGAAATCAAAACTGGGATTTGATATGGATTCCCTTATCACTCTTATCATCCTTATTGTTCGGCAATTGAAACTGAATCGTAAGACTTCCTATTGAAGTGATTTCTAATATTTGGAAATATTACTTCACAACTTTACGTATCATGCTTATTTGAAGAAGTGAACTTAATTATGGTTGCGCAGAGCTCCTTTAGTACATTGAATTGAATTAATTTATGGTCTTTAGGTATTTTTGACTCAGGCCGAAACAGAGTAGTGGGGTGGAAGGTAGCGGCCAGAGCCTTACTTAAGGTACTATCCCGGCATCCGCCTGGTGAAACTGATAGTCGGTCGTGGGGTTCGAACCCACGTGACTATCCATTGGTAATCCAGAATCCGCTGCGTTATCGCGTGCATGGGTGCTTCAGTACGTGTATGTTACCATGCACACTGGATTTATGGCGTTATTACCATCTTTTTTCTTTTGGTTTAAAGGACTTGCAAGTAATCCTATTCAAAACTAGAAATACCACCACAAATTTAGCTTATATAGCTGAGTAAATAGAAATTTGTCCAGAATTTCCAAATTAAATTGTGTGAAGTATTTCTTGGAAAATAAATTAATTTGGAAATGTATGAGTTTGTCAGTAAGAAAATCACTAGCAAATAGAATTTAATTATTTGTACTACCAAAAGTTGAAAACTCCGGTCTTTGCCAAGCATGAAGAAAACTCAAACTTTGTAACGTTCTCATTCAGATTTGCTGTTTTCAACTAGTTTAAATTATATATAGTTGTGTAGTGTAATAGTCAGTGTGAGTGTCTAATGCAGCTTGAATCAATGCCCTGTGATATATAGATTGGAGAACAGCATTCTATTTTAGGAATAATCAGTGGTTTGCAGAAGACAGCTAAATAATATAGGGTACGTACTTCGATCAAGAGATAAAGAAGGCGTAAGAGGAGCACACATTGTTTCGTGACGAAAAGTAATCTGATCAGAAAGGATGAACTTTCCATTGGTAACACCAAATGTTTTTGACGCCGAGTTTTATTAATAGATGCGTCATTTATGGTGTAAACATAAGAAATTGTGTTTTCTTTACCCATAAGTACACTAAATTTGAATTTTATTTATGGCCTTTAGGCATCTATGGCTCAGGCCATAAGTACACTAAAGAAAACTTACTGGTGAAATAATGACATTGTTTATGTTTCTTGTATTCCTAACAAAAATTGCGCTACAGCAATCACTCAGTTGCTCTATTTGCAAACAGGTATTCCTACTAGCTGTGAGAATGATCTGTTAATTATATTGCTAACTTCTACATTGTACGGAAAAGCACAAGTATATATATCGGAGAAAGGAACCTTCCTGAGTAGTGTTGCCCATCAGACGAGACTTCAGGCTGTGCGAATAAATGTGCTTGTCGTCTCGTCTCGTCTCGAATTTACTTTTAAATTTTTCGTACATTTAAAGCAAATGCAAACGTTGAACGTTCCAGAGATTAGTCTCTGGAAAAGTCATTCGAGTTTTCTTCCTCACCATGCAATTGTCAACAATACTTTACTCTACTTTAGATTTTTGTTGATCGACTCGTGCTTTTGTTTCTTCGAGAAAAGTAACTAAAACAACAAAGTATTAAAAAAGTACATGTTCTCATTACACAACACAACAACAATCACCTTTCAGGAACGGATTCTTAGCTTCAATTGAACCAATTACCAAGAAATGAATATTACTTGTCAATTCTCGCGGGACAACTCAAAGCCAGCCCTTTCCCTTTTATTCCAAAATACTGGTTTTTGACAGTCTCTTACGCCAGTTCAATATAAAAGGATGCTTAATAACTCTTTATAATTTCAAACAAGTGAGCACTGCCATTCTGATAGCAATCGCGAAGGCTACGGAAGTCCCTTTGTAGCATCTCAAACACACAAATATTCATTTTTATAAAATAGGTTAGCAACACTTACAACTGGGCTGCTTAGCGACTTGAACATTCACATTATTTTTCTATTTTGTCGAATAATGTTTATTCCAAGTTTGATGCAGATACGTCCAACGTATGGCACAAAAATATATTTTAAACTAGGTTGGCATAACTGACATCTGGGGTCCTTGGGGACGAGAACACCCACAGTAGTTTTCTATTATGTCGAATAAAATTAATTCCAAATTTGGTGCTGATACGTCTAACGTATGAAAATAAATTTGTTTATAATGTTTATGCCAAGTTTGGATCTGCTACGTCTAACGTAATGGAAACAATTTAAACAAATATTTTTTTTGAAATTAGATTGTCAACACTAACAACTGTTTTGCTTGGGGACGGGGACATTAGCAGCATTTTCCTACTGTATTGAGTAATTTTTATGCCAATTTTGGTGCAATCGGTCTAAAGTAATGAAAATAATTTGAAAAATTGTATTTTAAAAACAGTTGGCAACAATGACCCACTGTAACATTCAAGACGGTTTCGGCAGCTCTAAGCTAGTCCAGCCAGAACATTTCCAGTGGCAGCTTAACGATCTCTCCACACATTGTGGTTCCTGTGAGTGCACGATTTTATATGATCGATAGTTGTGCATAATCAAGAGAGTGGAACACGTTTTGCTACAGTAACAACATATCCAATGCTGGTAAGATCTATGTGACCACATCGTTATTGCTTATTTTAGAAAATCTGAAAATATTCTCTATCATTGTGGGCTTCCCACCCGTAATTGACAATCTTAAGAGTAATTCGTGGGGAGGTCTTGGAAGTCAGTAATTCGGCGTAA
>JAGDQP010008266.1:0-49767 GCA_022664845.1 Lepisma saccharinum
GACCCAGTAACTTTCGCCGAGTGAAAAGAAGAGCGTCAATAATTATGTATGCATTGGAGAAGTATACTACTAGAAATTATTGGGGGTGAATAGTTTTGTTTGATTGCGCGAAAGATAAAACATTTACTTGAGAATCGCAGGAAAATATTCAATGACTTATAACAGGAAGGATTTTAAAAAATCCAGTAATAATTAGTGGGAAATAATGCAAGGTGTAGATTTACAAAGAAGAGAAGATCAAGAAATTGTTGACTTTAGAAAAAATAATCAAGATCACAAACTTCAATGACAGCAAATACAGAAAATAGGTTTAAAGACTTGACCAGCAGAAAGAGAGAAATTTGGGTATCTTATTGAAAAAGTCAGTGGCGGCTCGTTGAAGTGCGATAATTTTGGAAATGATTGATAAGTTAGTAGCTTAGAGTTTGTGTAGTTGCTCGTCACAAGTTAATACTCAAGAGGATGAAGAAAGAGGAAGACTAAGTTTGCAAATGTTACAAACAAGAATGTAATCTCTAAGCACATAAACTAAATCTCCTGAATTTTGACGAAAAGTTTACATCGAGCTAAATCACCCTGAAAGAAAAACCAAGTGAAGAATAAAATTGTTAAGAATCCCAAATGACATATAACCCCAAAATTATATTCCTTGTGAAGAAAGTGAATATGACGGGCTATTAATGGACCATGAACTTTGTATTTCATTTTCCAAGGTTGCATGCTATTAAGGATATTAAAATGAACTTTTCAAAAGTTTCGTAAAGACTTCAAAATGGAGACTTTGTGTAAAATTCCTTTTTTTTTTCTAACCTCGGCGTAAATGCCCCCGTGACGTCATCCATTCTCAAGAGGCCGATCTCTCTCTTTCTCACTCTCTTCAGCTTTTGTCTCTTTCTTCCGGGGTCTTGGATTCTGAGAACCGCGTGTAACAACGTCTATCCGAAAATCTTATCGCAAATCCAGCGGAAAATCGTATTATGGTTCTTCCTTCGCTCCTCCGAAGAAACTCTAAAGTAGTGTGAATTAAAACTGCAGACTAACAGGAATTAGTTGTAAGACGCTTTGGTAAAGCTTCGAAAGGACTTACTTATGGTAATAACACACACACACACACAGAGCGAGAGAAACATGAGGGGCCCCAAAAAAGAGAGCGGGCAAACGGGATGTATAAGAAGGAGGTTAGAGAGAGGGTGGAAGTGGTTAAAAGTTTAAAGGAAAAGTGGGGGGCCAAAAAGAGAGAGAGAGAGGATGAGGGGGACATTGGAAGGAAGTTGCTAAGAGAATACGTGCAACAGAGGCGGGTGGGTGATTCTCTTCTCTCTCTCTCTCTCTCTCTCGCAGTTTCTTTGGAGAAGAAACACAGGAACTGGTGAAGTACAGAGAAGAAGGGGTGAAGTTCAGGGCGAAGGAAGAGAGCAAAAAGAAATTAGGATTAATGCGAGAAAGGTTTTTTGGTGCAGAAGAACAAAAAAGAAACAAGAGAAAGAGTATAAATACACAAAGTACATGATGGTTTTAAGGTTGTGAAGTGTTTCAATGCAAATAATAAAAAACAAACAAAGACATTCCGTGCTTTTGTTTTACTGTGTTTATCTCTTATTTCAAATATTCTTCATCATTTCTTTATTCTTTTCAAAGAACTTTTGTAATGCTATATAACTAGTACAAAAGACTACCTGTGTCATATTGGTATCAACACAATGAGATAAACAGAGTTGTACTTAATTCTTAAATAGTTAACCTAATGATAAATTAAAACAAAACATTCGTAGGATCTTTCTATATCTTATTTTCTGACAGGGGGAGTGAAGATGTTATGGGGAATATGCGTATTATGTTTTTGTTGCCAGTAGTGAGTGGTTGGAGGCGCTATTGCCGCGCGTAGCCTCAAGGTCATTGGTAACTTGATAAACTTACTGAAAGTACGAGTAGCTTTTCTTTTGTTTATAGTTAGAGATCCTTAGAACCGTTGAACACCATATGGAGACAGGATGAGCAAAAGTAGCCGGTGGTGAGCGTTTGGAGGCGCTACTATTACTCGTAGCCTCAAGGTCATTGGTAACTTGATAAACTGATGGAAAGTACGAGTAGCTTTTTTTTTGTTTGTTTGTTTACCGTAACACCTGAACCGCTGAACTCCTTAGAACCCCTGAACACCTTATGGATATGGGATCAACGGAAGTAAAGATGGAACCAAAACGTTGTTCTCGCCCCGGGATTGGTTGGATGAGGTTTGGTTTGCCGTCGCGCCAGTGAAAAACTTGGGGTCGTTGCAAGCGTAAATTTGATATGCCACTTTTCTGATGGAGATACGTATCTTTCCGCGTTGTAAAAGTGGACTTCTTTAGTTCAAATGTAAAGACGATCGACATTCATTCTTTCTCTGTGACGACCAGGCATTTCATTTGAATTTTTTGGACTATCAATTCCTTTAATTTCTTGTCATGACAACACTTCTAATGTTATTGTACTTGGCAATTAACTATATAAACTTGAATAGTTTTCTCTGTGACCATAAATTCTTTGATGTTTTCATATATTTTGTTATTCATCTCCTTTTACTGCTGTTTCCGGTAAAAAAAAAAGACTCTTCAATGCTTTCTGTGACTCCCAGCAACAATTTTCTATTCGCTAACAAGTCCTATTTTCTCTCTTATATTGTCGATTAACAAGGATTATTATTTTTCTGTGGCCATGAATTACTTTATTATTACTTTGGGTCAATCAACTCCTTAATTTTCCTCTGCCATTGCCGAACTCTTCTACTTTTATTATATTTATTAATTAATTGTGTAACCTTGAATATTTTTCTGTGATTATCAATTTTTGAATTTCGCATATTCGTTTCTTGTATCATCTCCTGAAACTAATAATTATTTGTTGTTTTTTTCTCTGTAATAAAATTGTATTGAATGATTTCCTGTGACTATTAGCTACATTTTTCCATTCGTTTGCCTTAGCAAAGAGTTTAATATTTTCCTTCGATAATCAGTTCTATCTTTTCCTTCCCTTATTGCCAAATAAACACTTCGAATATTTATTTGGAAATCGACAATTACTGGATTGTTCCTTATTTTTTGTACAATCAACTTCCCTTTCATCTTGTGGTGGCAACATTTCCAGTTTTATTATTTTCTTCAACTCATTGCTTGATCTTTCTCTGTGACTCTCAGTTTCTTAGATATTCTTCTACTTTTTGTAAATAAACCCTTTTAATTAGTTTCTCTAATTATTACATACTGTAGCGAGCTTTGTTTTATCTCGCTACAAAACTTTTGTTTAAATACGCCTCCCACCAAATTTTGAATTCTGAGGGCTGATGATTGTATTGGAGATCTGGCAATAGTGGTAGTCTGTAGCGCCATTTGGTATCAACGGTGGTTTCGGAAGGTTACCCCTCAGAACCAAGTTCGTAATGGACGTGGTTAGAATATGGAGAAATTATTTCTAGCTCGTTTTGAAAAAAAAAGGCGGTAAAAGTCCACATGTTTCAGAATGTGAAAGCAAAGAGAAACGAGGAAGTTATTTTTAAGCATAGTTTGTGAAGTTTTTTGATTAGATTGGCTTGGTAAACAATATTACGTCCGGTTTCGTGTTCCGATCGGAAGAAAGGAAGGAAAGTGACGGTGATGTGAAGAAAATAGTAAACAAAATTAAACCATTGAAGTAAAGGATTTCCATGATTATATCAAGGAATATTTAAGGATTAACTATTTAAAATTGTTTAATAACTCAACTAATCATCTAAAATAAGGTAAGTGCGGAAATAATACTAATTTGTAAAATTGCCTTACAACCTGAAGAGGAGTAAATTCTGAAGTAGAGTTTTGCTAAACCAAGCTAATACTAAGTTAAATCTATGCTAAAATCAGATATCTAATAATTAAAAGCTTGTTGCAATTTAAACGTTACGTGCTTTTTATATATTAATAAAGAAAAAAATATTTAAATGAAGCAGGTCACTTAATGGTATCCGAGTTGCATGGCAGGAATTCTGAACTGAGTGCTATATTCATATTTAATTGGTATGTGCTGTTGTTTAGGTTTTCAAATTAAAGCCATTCTATACGGAGGTGTTGTTCAAAGTCAGGGTTGATTTAATTTTGTGGAATGTTATTGTAAGGTAGTATGGCAGGCTGATGGTAACCTAGGGTGTGTACCAGAATTTGTTGGCGGTATTAATTGTC
The DNA here is from genome assembly GCA_022664845.1 of Lepisma saccharinum. Lineage (NCBI taxonomy): Eukaryota > Metazoa > Arthropoda > Insecta > Zygentoma > Lepismatidae > Lepisma > Lepisma saccharinum. The sequence goes on from JAGDQP010008266.1 coordinate 4,188, forward strand.
TGAAGCCGGAAATTTATCCTGGTTGGTTTGGAAAGCAAAATGTTTGTGGTCTGATAAAGTCAGGTTATGCTGGTGCATTTTTGGATTGTAAAAACCGAGTTTGTGCTTTTTGGAAGATCTTTGATGAGTGTTATATTTTGTTTGAAAGTGTGGTGATTGTAAAATTATCAATTTGGTGTGTTCTTTACTGAGAGGTATGCTTTTTGGATTGGTTGGTGTCAGTTTATAAGTAAGGATCCAGCGGATCAGTTGTCATTTGTGATGGTTTCGAGTTGGTGTCTGTGCAGCAGTCCAAATATTGATAGGTGATAATCAAAATGAATCGTAGCTGGCGTTGGTCTGGAATCTGATTACATGTGGTGTCTGGTTTGATTGAGATTTTGCCAAGGAAGCGGGCCTGGTCAAGATTGGTTGTCGGAATTCTGTGTTTTGGACAAATGTTTTAGAAGATCGATTTTGGTCCTGTGTCTTGGTGACAAAACAAATTTGGTTGCTTTTTTGTGTGGAGCAAGCGAAAGCGGATTTTGGGGTTTAGGATTTATAATAGTGCTGTTCGGGTGTTGGTTGATTTGAAGTTCGTTTGATTCTGGGATTGATTTTGTGGAACCTGTACAGCATGTGGAGAGAGTGATATCTTTTTTTGGGTGAGTTACTGGTTGGAAAGAGAAACTCCGCCCTCCCCGAATTCTGTCTTTTGCGAGAATTGTTTTTCCTTTTGTATCGAAATGAGTCACGGGTATGGTTTGTGTGTGCTAGTCGGGTCAGTAAGGGTTTGAACTCCTTTGAATTGAAATGTTGGGTGGCTATTCCCATTTGTTGGAGAAATTTTGAATTTTGGTCTGGAATTTTATATGTGCCAAATTAATAATTTATTTTAAAATAAAACTAATAGTGTCGATGATAATCTATTGTTTGTTCAATATGTCTCACGTCAAGTTTTGGATTTAAATAAACGGAACTGGTTGAAAAAAAAACTTAAAATTAAATCAGAAAATTAATATAGCGTTGCTTGTATAAAAATAATTGAATGATTTGAGTTAAATAAAGAAATCTAATCATATTTCAGGATAATAACTGATAGTGCTTCTGAGTTGGAGTTGATTGCTTGGATTGATCATCAATCCCCCACCCCCTTTAAGTTTGATTAAAATTTTCTGAATTCTTGTGCGTGTTATACGGGATTTAAATCTGAAATTTACATTTGATTAGAAGGCAAACGAAAGGTAGGAAATATTCAATGAACCTCCTCGTTTCTGAAACGTGTTTAAAACTGATTTTCTGTATGATTACTTGCAACTGAGGAATATATAACAATTAATTTTCAAAGTAATGGATTGTTCACAGAACGGATTGATATTTTTTTGTATTCTATCGAGATACGTGTTGGTGTGAATTCAATCAGTAAGATATATTAAAGTCAGGATAGTTTTTTTTTTTAGTACGATCAGTGGTTCTTGTTGATCATTTTCCCAGTTTTTTTTTTCAATTGATTGATGTCATAGAATTTAAGAAACTAAGTGGTAGGTCATCACGTGATTTTGTATTTAGCTTGAATTGCAAAATTGTAAAGGTTTTAACGAGATTAATGTAATAAATCAAAAGGTGTGCGTTACTTTTGATTGTTGAAATTAATTTTATCTGTGAATATGATTTGATTTACGAATATTTTTCTGTAGAATTTAGAAACTTGTGCAAGTGCTTAATTAATTATCCCGGAAAAAACAAACGATGTTCGCTGCGTTATTTTTCTTCTTGTTAGTTTCGCTTTGATTGATAGAAGCGGGATTGAAATCATTCTGTGAATAGTAAATTTTATTTATTTACAAATGTTGGTGTCTTGTTCTTGAGATTACGGTTGACCAATTAGTGTGCGTTACAATTGGTGACATTGTACAAACGTGTTGATATTATTTGAATGTTTGGAACTTTGTTAGTTTAATTATTTTCATATGTTTGAAATTTAGATGTCCTTCGATTGTGATGAATGTTACATCAAGAAAGTGAATGTCATTAATAAATTGATATGATTGGAGCCTGGGGTTTTGTTCAAGTTAAATTAGATTGTAGGAATAGAATTTTACCGCCTTTTTAGTTTCATTTAACTCTATTAGAGGTATCTTGAGCGCGGCCTTGTATTATCAATTCTTTGCTAGCTTTTGCTCACCGAAAAGAAGCTGATGCTTTAATACTTGAATTTTTATTTGTGTTCTATCGTACAGCTACTTGAACATCTTTCATGTCACTATCAGCTATTTTATTATTATTATTATTATTTAATCAACGACTTGAACATTTTTATTGTGTTGCACTGTGTTCTTCTTCCACAATCAATACATCGATTTCTTTTTCTGCAGTCATCAATTTAACTTGAGTTTATTTTTTTATTTTTTCCTCCAATCAACTCCTGAAGTCATGGCAACATTTTTATACATCTTTTCTCAATCTTATTAAGTATTCTGTGAGTATCTATTAATTTAATTTTTTGAAACTTATTTCTTGGATTCTTTTCTAACTCAGATAACACATAGATATTTTCTGAAAGGGCTTAGTGAGTGGAAGTCGTGTACTCTGAAAATTAACTCCGCAAATTCAATCGGAATGTGGAAAGAAAATGTGCTGGACAAACTTGCAATAATCGCAGCGATGCAAGAGCTTGCCTGAATTGAAAACTGTCTAGTATAACTCCTCATAGCCAAGGTGTTTAAAGTATGTGGTATCATGTGCATAAGTTCGAATCCCCAAACTTCAAGAACTTTTTTTACTTTTTCCCATCTACATAGGAACGTTCAATTATCATTATCTACTAATTGCAAATGGTATTCACATTCAAAATAACACAAATTACGCTGCCATTAAATATCAAATGCAAACGGTTTAATAACGAAAAGGACAACGCAGAAAGACCAAAACTATTTCTGAACATCATCACTAAGGCTCAGCTCAATTTGTTGAATAGGATTGTGTGTAATGTTACACAAAATATTGCGCGTGGTCATGTGCTCGAGTCCGTGGGTGGACTATTGAACGGAATGGTTCAGAACTCACTTTATCAGAAACCGTAAGACCTGTCCTTACAAGCTCAGCAGTTTGTTTTGGCTGGTCGTAACTATTTTTACTGATGATGTACACTAATAGTTTTCGTCTTTCCATATTGTCTTTATTCTCTTCTTCATAAGAAATAAATGTCCACTTGATAATTAACGTCATCCTAATTTGTGTTCTTTTGAATGTTTTTCATTTACAATTGGTAGAAAGCAAAACTTGAACGTTCCGACGCAGCTGTAAAAAAGTAAAAAAGTACTGGATTCGAACTCATGAACATAGGAATCAGAAGTGCCATAACCGCGTGCCTTAAACCCCTTTGCCACTAGGGGTTACCCTAGACAACCTTCAATTCAGGCGAGTTCTTGCACCACTGTGATTTTAGCAAGTTTATTCAGCATTTTTTATTTCCACCTTTCATAAAGTTTTAATTTGCAGAGCTAACTTTCGTACACGACTTCATTCAATACACCTTTTTAGAAAATATACAAAGAAGTACACCTTCCATGATACCAGTCTGTGTGATCTTCAAGTAAGACTATGGTAGACAGCAAAATATTATTTCTACTTCACGTTTTAAGGTTCTTTAGCTCAAGACTAAAGTATTTTCTTTCCGTCTTATTCTTATCACGTCCCGTCATCTACGTCCGTGAAAGGAAATGGCAAACCACTATCGGTTCAACCTGCCCAGGGACCTTCGGAGCATAGACCTTTCCTTTGGGCAGAACACCCATCATCAAAGGTATAAGAAATAAATTCATTTACATTTTGGTTAAAAATTATATTGATAATTTTATTTGATTATGATTATTTTTTTGCCAACTTTTAATAGAATGATAGTGTTTTTTTTTCTTGTGCGCTCTAAACACAGATAAATAATTTAGATACTGTTTTTATCTATGAAAAAATCTGTTGTAGTATGGGGGAACAGATGAGATAGTTACTACCAATGCATTATCACATGCACATATTCACACAACAGAATTATGATAGCACTCACTCACACACATGCATATTAGCAATGAAAGAATATTTACTCTAATCTGTGTTGCGGAATGACATTTTCAATCTCAAGCTATCATTAATATTTGTTGTTGATAATCGAACTGGCATTAACAGAAACTTCGCTATCAATATTCGAAGAGTACCTTCGCATCATCCATCTTTGGAAGCTCACTGTAGAAAATAAATCTCTGTCACACACACACACACACACACACACACAGAGAAACAAACAAAGAGACATACTCACATACGTTTATATGTATGAAGTGCAAATATTATCCATCATAGTGGAAGACATATTCAGTGTGTTTTGAAAAAGGAGTTACCAACTTTTGCGATAGAAATTTCCCAAAATAAAACAATCAATACATAAAATAAAAATAATCAACATGGTATGAAAAGCTTTTAATTTATGAAAATATCAACCCTGAAGTTCGGAATGTTGATAAATATACATTACAACTATCTATAGCTAAATTATGGTGACCACAACTGCATATCAATCAAGTGCAATTCGCATTTTCCTGGATGAAAAATCTTATTACACCAAAACAACAGAAAAATTCCTCAAAGGATCAATTTTAAAATTTAGTTTTAATGAATCGGGAAAGGTATGGATAGCTTAGGCCTGGGCTTATTACGATCAAAAGAAGGCAATACAGTCATGAGTTGCTTGATTTTTCCTCTAATGGTACTTTAGTCGATAGAAGAAGAAAAAAAGTCGACTGAAAACAAAAGTCTCGCAAATTAAGATCGTATTGATCTTTTTCTCTTTCCTCTTCTGATCGATTAAGACTGTTGATTTTGAATTTGAATTTATTTTAAGGCCTTTAGGCAACTAAGGCTCAGGCTGTATGGATGATGATGGGATGAAGAAAGTGGGAGGAAACGGGAGCACCCCGAGAAAACCCACGCACACGGTGTTTGTCCACCACAAAGCCCACATGGCACAAGACGGGATCGAATCGAGGACCCCAAACACTGGAGGTGAGCGCTCTACCACTACTGACCCGTCGGAGCCCTGTATACTAAGTAGGGTTGCCCAGCCCAGGAATGCTGGTTTACTAATCCGGGAACAATGGTATCGGATCAAAATAGCCTATTCACGTTTAATACCAGGAATACAGTGGAAAGTTAAAAATTGAAATAGAGCTACCATGTCCCCACCCACCGTTCTGCAACTGAAGAGTTAACGAAGTTGCCTAACAAATTCTAAAACGTTTGAAGTATAAACTTATTTTGATTTTATTTACGGTCTTTAGGTAACTCTGGCTCAGACCCGAATAGGGTTGGGGAATCGATGTTGGAAGATAGTCTTCCAGGGCCTAGTAGACTTATTTGTTGCTAGGCTTGATTGTTGTAGTGAATATAACAATGAAGCTCTTTCAACAATGAAGAGAAAATAAAAAATGCGCACGGATAGAAACTCTTGAAATGGTTATAAACTTTTTTCTCTGAAAGTTTGAACTCTCTAGGCTTGAATTCAAAGATAGTGCTGCCATCTAGTTTTAGAGATCACTGCTTTATACTAACCTTAACACTCTTAGGGACGATTCTCATTAGTTCCAACATCAGCGCACCTAGTTCGATTCCCGGTCGTATCCTTCTCGCATCTTTACGGTACATTCGTCTGATGGACGAAGCAAACTGTATCGTCCTCAAAAGAGTTTCCTCATGAGAAACGATGGCAGCAATCACACAAACTCCTTTAGAGCATTTCTCTTATTTTCAACAATCCAGCATGTGTTTCGAGTCGCGACGTTTCGATTTGCTTGACACACTTCCTTGATATTCGATTCGTTAACACTAATTTTTTTCTGCACTGTGATAACTTACAGGGTTCCCACTCATTTGCCAAGATCAAATTCCCTGACTTTTCCAGGTCACTAAGAAATTTCCAGGTACCCCATTTTGTATATATATCATAATTCCATGGGAAAATAAAGATATATCAAAATATTTCACTGTATCCTTTTCTTAAATTGCTTCATGGTTAGCACATTAGCCTCCAAGTAATTTCATAAACGATCTAACATTAAATGCCTGCTGTAGCTAAATGAACTTCAAACAATATGCTATCAAATTCCCTGACTTTTCCAGGTTTTCAGGTATTTTTTTAGTGAAATTCCCTGACTTTTCCAGGACTTTTTAGTGCTAAGCTGGATTCCCTGACTATTCCAGGTGAGTGGGAACCCTGTTCCTACCATTCCTGCTTTTCCTATCTATCCCATTTCAGTCAACCACCCTGAAGCCCTAGAATACGTCCCGGGGAGATTAATCGGGTTAGTGTACAACCTCAACCCGAAAGTTTGTTTGCCGTAGTTTGGAAGTGATTGTCGCCCAAGCATGAGAACCTGTAACAGAATATATAGAACAAGAGATATAGGGAAAATGTATATTTACTAACTGAATACGCATGAAACGTCTTTCTTAGGTATGAAATACATAGAGAAGCATGGCTTTTCATCCGGTCTCACGTGGCCTTGTAAGTTCGAAATATAAGTGGAAACATAGTATTTAATCTGGTAGTATGTTATATCTTCTTATACCTTTATTTAATGATAAAGCATACTTCTTTTCTTATTTCTGTTTTTCAGCAGTGTATATGCTAAGTCAAAGCATAGTTTATATCATTAACAGGGACCTAAGTATTCCCCCTGGCAAATAAATACTAAAATTCTATTATTCAGGCATATTGATATGCCAGAATACTGGAATCTTGGGATCTAGAAAACTTCAAAATTTCGACATTTCTGTACCTGGGAATATTAAAATGTCTATATCTTAGAATACAGAAAATTAGGTTAACTTATATTCCTTTGATTCAACTTGATTAATTAGGTTAATTCTGAATTTCTATTAAATTTCTCATATTGCAGTTTCAAAGGACGCCGAGTTTTATTCTGAAATAGACAATTTTGAGTTGCGGAATCCAAGGTAGTAAAGATCAAGCACATGATGGATGTAGATGTAGCGCTTAACATATTCTCGACCTACGAAACAAGTGAGGTGGTGTGTCCAATCCCACGCTCGATCGCCTTTACCTTCCCAAAATGCCCAGGAGTACCAAGGACACTCTGGTACTCAATAGTAACAGTTCAAAATGGCTTAACTGTGAAATTTCATGTCTGCGGCCTCTAAAGAAAGCTCAGTTAGATTTTGGAGTAAAATAAAATACTGAGCATTTTACAGACCTCTGGAGGCAGCCGAAAAACAACTTTATTTTGGGGAATATTTTTTCAAGTAAAAAATAACGGCGTAGTGAAAGCTAGGAAACCATACGTCAGTAGTTACTATATATGCGCAGATTCATTATTACAACATCGCAGTAAACAGGCAAATCTAAAATATCTGCGCAGTTGCGCAGTAGGAGTCTTGTAATACTTTGCTGCGTATCACCATAGGTATCAGTGAATAGTCGCGGGAATGCCGGGACATATTACCTATAAATTAATTCCATTAGGTTCCAGAGCTTTTGGGAGACGTTTATATTCCAAATAAGACATGAAATGTGCATTAAATATATATTAAACTTAAATTCTACGAGTTTTTACCCCCAAAATGGATTTTCTGGAGCTGTTCGGCCGCAGGACACTGTAATTTGATTGCGACCCTGCGAAAATGGTGAAGAAAAAGTGAGTTGTACTTAAGACCAGTGCATTTAGGGATGTAAGCAACAGTGCATTAGCCGATCATCCTTCAGTCACATGATAAAAGCAGAAAAGGAAGTGTTTACTGGGCGGCAAGATGTTTATATTGAAACACGGTCAACTATACCGGTTATCCTATTGACGTCAGCAAAACCTCAGCACCAGGAAACAAATTTATCTTAGACTTGGTTTCGCTCCTCGCTTGTCTTATTCTTTGCGTTAAAGTGTGAGGAAAGTAAATGTTACGCTTGTATGTGAACACTCAACGCACAAGTTTCTAACGCACTACGCGCCTTGAAGCAAGCACGGAGCTATGCGTATTCGACTTGAAATTCGTGTTAATGAGTGACGTCACGCATACTGAATATTCTCTGTATATAAAATGAAGTAGTGGAAACACCATCATTGTGGAGCGAATTCAAAATCTCTACAATACAAGGCGGATTCCTAACAAACCGCTCTATCAGTTCAATTAGTCACTTCCAACCGGAAGCAGCACATGCTTTAACTTGGTCTCAAATTCTTTCTACTTTGTAGGTGACCTTGTTTTGGCTGAAGCCTTGTACAGAAGTGCGTTCTTTTTTTCCTTCTTTTGAACCACCTCCTATTCTTTTTTGCCCCTTTCCCGAAGCTAAGCCTTTGCCTCAGCTCTGCGTTTCTGAGGCCGCATTACCTTAATCCCATTACCTTGGCTTCGTCCTGAATCCTGCCGGAGCCGAGAACGGATTAGTCCAGGCAATGCGAGAGGGTGCTGTAAGCCAGGGGATTAGCGGGCGTCCCAACTCTTCTAAGGATTCTTTCAAGTTTCTGTGGTGAGGCAACCTGGCGGTGAGACTTAGAAGCCACAACTTCTTACTTTCTTTAATGTATGTACATGTATGTGTGCTCTTGCTTGTGTGTGTGTGTGTGTGTGTGTAGCTTGTGTACGTTCGACGACATGGGTAAACAAGTATAAATTTAAGGGATTTGTATTCTCTTCCCTACCCGCTCCCACTTTGTGATACTCCGTAGGTGACCATGTGACTTGATCGATTTCACTCGTATTTCTTTTGCTTTATCTATCAAATTATTCTTCTCAAAGGGACATCACCAGTCTAATTTGAGAAGAACGCTAAACATAGTTTATTCAAAACAAAAAGATCTTCCATATACTACAATTCCTTCCTTATTTTAATTGAAAGGTTGAGTACATCAATGGTCCAATGTGCTTTTCAGGAAAATAGAAGCAAAAAATAGTAGAAAGCTCTAATTTTATAAAACTTGCGTGAAATAAAAATAATTGTGTATATTTTAGAATTGCTTTTTCTTTGGCCGTTAACCTAAAAAAAAATGTGTTGAATCACTGTTGCCCTTAACTTTTTGATTGGGCTTAATCATCTCACTCAAAGCCGAACAGAATATCTTTGGTAAGTGATAGTTAGTACGTGAATGGTCATATTTAAGAAAAGATTTGTGGGTTGACCAGACAGCTGTAGCCAAAACCCGTGAAAGTTTCGGGGAAAATCAAGTCCTTCAATTCCCCAATAAAACAATAACAAGATCCTAGGAACTATTCCAGCAGCGGCCCATTCTGACTAAGGATTTTGCAGGGTTTTCTCTCCATCATACCAGGCAAATACCGGGATGATACCTACTAATTAGGTCCTGGTCAACTACCTTCCAACATCCACTCCTCCACCATATCCTGGCCTGAACCTGAGATACCTAAAGCCCACAAATAAACTCAAACGTCCCTCGATGAGCACATTCTTCAGAGCAAGGATAGGGAACGTAGTTACAAGGGCTTTAGTTTAAGTACCATTCCGGAACTCTCATAGTGAAACTGATGAAAAATCTGTTTCAGAATGACCAGCAGCAATGAAGAGTGATTAGTTTTGGTGATATAGTTCTGGGCTTAGTGATCTGAGATACTTCTTTTCCCCTGGCAGTAGGAATGTGTCGGTACTTGAAATTTCAGATACCTTAAGGTAACCGAGAGGTAAGCGCGTGGTCATGGGTTCGAATTCCGGCTAGAAATGGCTGAAATTGTATGTATGTGGGAGATGCTGCTAGAAGTGCCCTAGAACAAGAACCGTCACTGTAGGAGAGAGGGGAGGGGGGATTCTAGTTACGCTACTGGTGTGTATTGTGTATTTGAACACAGATGAGTTAGAAGTTAGTATTGGCATCCTTTTAGCAGGTATTTACATTGTATTCTGCTTAGTAAAGGTGTGTTTGAGTGATAGAATTCGAAATATGTGCGTGTGTATGATTGGTGTTTTTATGTGCAGTCTTATAATTACTCTTTTTTTTTTCTACTCATGTATTCTCTTTTTATCTGTCTTTATGGCTGAAAATCATTCTTTGATTTGGTTTGAAAAGAAAGTTTAATTGTGAGAATATGTATATTTTTTCTTAACTTCTGACAATCATAAATATTACTTCTAATAACTGCACATCACCAGGCCAACTCAACAGGAAAACACAATCAGAAGATTATATTTTAAAAAAAGAAAGAAAGAAAGAATATATTTCAATTTTATTTATGGGCTGCTGCTGGTAAGACGCACGCCGGGATAATGGAGGAAAAAGGATTCGGGAAGGTGTCGGCCAGGGCCTATGTTGACGGTGCCATCTCGACATTTGCCTGGTGTGAATGAGGAAACAATCCTGGAAAAACCTCGGTCAGGATGGTCGGCCGCTGGGATCGAACCAACGACCTCCTGAATGCTATAGATATAGACAGAATACAATATTAACATCTCAATATTTTCACATGTCAACTTATGACGAAATTAGCCTCCGCTCTTAATAACATGACACTCTTTGGCTATACAGCACTATAGTTACTACCATATTTGATTAACAATTGTTTAACGTATTTCATTCGCCCTGAATACATAAAATAAAATACCCTATAATAATTTCCATATAACCTTTGTTTGATGACTATATTCATATTTTGATATTGCTCTACCAAATATTGTACATAATACGCAACATTCGTAATATAACTATGATTTAGCATTATATCTACAGTTTGCATGATCGTCCAAAACATAATGCGTCTTTTTGCCCTGGGAAACGCCTTAAAAGCTGGAAAATAAATAATCCGTTCAATGATGTAACCCTTTAAAAAAACCTCTTGTAATTCGGTTCATCATGACTTTATATTGATGTCAGATTGCAACCGCCTGTCCACATTCTGTTACCCGATGTATTAAAGAATCCTGTTTATGACACTCTACGCATACATGACTATAGGCACTAAATTTTTTGGAAACAATTTATGGACGTCTGGCCAAATCTGATGAATCACTTGAAAGCCCAAATGGTGTAATCTGGGCCAACACCGCATTTCTTTCAAATTAGTCCCAATATCCGACCAATACTCTTGACCGTTGCACTAAAGGTGGCAAAAAAATTTGATTTATTTTTTATTTGTATAACTGTTACACCGAACAGTCGAGCTACGGCGGCTCGGTAAAAAAAAAACGAATGTAAAACACATATTCTCGGACTGAGATAAGAACAGCAATCTTGTTATATGTAAAGAAAATATGAAAACTTATCTGATTTTAATTAATGAAAATGTTTCCTTTGATTTGCTAAATAATCTGTGTTTAGTTATTTGCATAGCTGGACAACTACAAATTTCAGCACATTTTGTCATGCATGGTTGACATATGGGGATTGCTTTTAAGAAACAATAGCTAAAAGAAAAATATATGCGGACAAGAAGTACTTACATTTCGCCAACAGGTAGGCATACAAGTAAGAAGATTCTTCAACTGAAAACTTACCTGTAACAAAAACAGTATTTTGTTATTTACAAATTACGTAAAGAAGAATACGAATCAGATGTTATCTATGATATATTTACCAGTGTTTTATTAGTTTTCCATATATTGTTACTTAAAATTGCAGTTTATTCTTTGGCGTGTGGAACCAAATTAACAGTACTTTATTGCTGTCATTCTAACTCAAAGGATAAAATCATTTAAAAGTTTATATCTAGGGCACCGAACAAATGACCTAGCCCCATCACAATTTTCTTATTTTTAAGTTTCTTAAGTCCTGAACTATCCATGTCCCAGCCGTCATTAGAACCTGGAACCTTGCAGACTGTGGTCTGACGCCTTAGATACAAGACTACTGTGATCGGCTATACTGAAAAAAAGTACATTAGATTTTTCAACATAAATTTTTCGTTCAATATTATATCGTTCAGTAACTTGAAACTTACTGAAGACTGACTCTTCCCGTCATGAAGATCTGCCGCCAACTATACTGTAGGCGGTGCCACGGAATATTTATGGGGCCACATAGGTCACGATAAAGATTACATTTCATTCTATTCACATCCGTAAAAGTTTTTTTTTTCTTATGAAGGGGCTAACAAAATTTGAGGAGAGACCGGGGCCCCGATATTCCCACTGGCTACGAGCCTGTTCTCATGACTGATTACTGGCCTAATAGATTGTTTGTATAGAGCTTGTCGACTTTTGATATCAACCTGTTCTTTCTCCCTGAACAGAAATTTTGAAAAAGCGTCTCTTTTGCTTTGCCTTTGTTGGAACATATTACGGATAAGTATATTTAAAATTTAAAACTTTGAACGGTCAACTTTTTTTTCGTACGCATTATTAAATATTTAGAAATAGTTGAAAGAAATATTGTTAATAAGAATAGCCTAATTTTAGGTCTATATACCATGTTGGAAGGCTGTCTTTGATGTATTTAATATTCTTACTGTTAGCAGAATTACTAAGCGGGATTGCAGCATATTCGAGGATAATAATTTTATAAATTAGTACCCCTCAAATTGGAGGAGTACCGCCCTGAACTTGATGTAGTTCAACTTGTCTCACCACGTCTAATATCATGGTATAAGTCATGCATATAAACGCTTTATATAGGGTTGCCAACTTCATTTCATTTAAAATCCGGACATTTGGAGCCGCCCTGGTAGTCGTGCGGTTTGGGGCGCTAAGCCAGCAACTCGAAGGTCCCGGGTTCGAGTCCCGGCGGAGGCATGGATGTTTGTTTGTGGATTTTATAGACTTAACAGCTAATGGACTCGAGACTGGCTGAAGTCATTAGTTAATAAAACAGCCCCAAAACACAAAATTAACATTTTTTTTTACCGGACATTTCGATTTATTTCACTTTAGAAACCGGACGTGCAACACAGTAAGAATAAGGCTAATTACTGTACTCACTTCACTATCATCTCAATCACAGCTTGAGTTAAAGCGACACACGAAATTCAACAATGCGCATTTTGTTTGTGATAATGTAAAGTGTCTAGTAGTCTAAGGGACTTACAAAAGTCATCCTGTGAAGGGTTTGTAAAAAATAACGATAAAAAGGACTGGCGAAAAAATCATCCAGTAAAGAGTCTGTGAAAAATAACGCTATAGCTGACTTACGAAAAGTCAGTCAGGGCAGAGCTTCGATTTCAGAGAACTCTGAAGTAATTTTGTTTCCTCAGTATCAACTTGACAACAAAATGCAATGAAAACAAAGGTTATATTTCAGCTGTAAATGCTTCAAATTGCCATAGGAAATAATGTTGTGGTGTACCAAAGATGCCTGAACAAAGAAATATATTTCAAGTGGATTCAAATTACCATTTGCAAGATTACGTGTAATAATTTACTTTTTAATACGCTATGATCAATCTAGTGTTCATTAGATATTTATACACCTGCACAAATTATGGCTAATTTTTTTTTAAAAAAATGATATACACAAGATGAATATTCACTGTTGTGATAATACAACGTAGTTCTCAAAGTGAGAGACAAAAATAATTAATGATGGGAGAAAGGTGCGAGTATATAATTTCGATCCACAATAGAAATGCAAGCCACCCTTGTAGGAAGGATTAGACCACATCTTAAGTGAACTGATAACAATGATTCGACTAGACCCATTCACTAACTAAAATTGCCAGCCTTCCCTCATAGAATACAAATTTATACGCATTTAAACTTTAACTTAAATCCCATTTTAAAGAACATCTCTCAAAACTTGTCCGTCCGGTTTTAACTTGTAACCGGACACCAGACAATTGTCCTAAAACCCTGACGGTTGGCAACCCTAGCTTTATGTAAAAGGATTGTAAATGTTTTCCTAACTGCAAAGTAGACTGACAAAAGTTTCCTATGAAAAGCAGGAAGCTTTCGAAATGCGGACGTGGAGAAACACGGAAAAAGCAGCTGAGCACAGTAGAATACGTAATAAGGAAGTATTGAAAAAAAAATAAGTACGAGACATACAATACAGGAGACGACAACAATGAGGTGGAGAGACTAATGAGGACATTGGTTACGCAGAGATGACGTAATCAAGAGAATGATTGAAGGAAAACGAGGAAGAGGGCAAACAAATAGTAAAGACGAAAATCTGGATTAACGGAAACGGCTGAAGTTGCCTTCTAGGACCTTCCGCATTTGGTACAACACTATACTACATTGACTCAAAGTTTGCACCGGAATCTAGTGCAAGAAAAAATCGTTTCTGTTCCCTCTCGGATAGCACAAGGACGTCCCATGGACATCTAAGGGGCGTCCTGTCTGGGATATGGGGACATCCAAATGTCCGCTTTGGTCTCGAAAACGGGATTCCCATGGGATGCCTGCAAGACATGTTTGGGAAACATTATATGGGTATCAACGGAAAGTTTATAGGACATTCGAAATCCCGGATATATTCAATGGACATCCAAGGGATACCCATTAGATCAGAAAAAAATAGTAAAAGGCAAATTCTTGCTCATGCCATCAGGACGTTCAAAGGACACATTACGGATCTCCTGAAAAAATGGTCAATTTACGACGTCCCTCGGACATATCCTATGCTATCTGGGCTATGTCTCTAATACCACACAAACGTAAAAGAAACCAAAAAGTTGCCTTGAAGGGTTTTCCGCCGACCGCGGTAACCGTGTAGTCTGAAGCGTCAGCCCAGCGTCTCTAAGGTTTCACACTCGAATCCCGATTAGGACATGGACATTCTTGACTTTTAGAAACAGGCTGAAAGAATTGTGACGGGCCGAAGTCACGGTATATTAACTAAGCCTTACAAAATTTACTAAGGTACTAACACTATACTTGATTCACCCTAAGTTTGCACCGGAATCTAGTGCACGGAAATTTTAATTCCTATTGCCCATGTATCTTATGCCGCACGAACGTACGAGGAGCCAAAAGGTTAAAACCTCTAGACGCTCAATGACTACTTTTGTAGTCATAGCATTCTGACGTCATAACTCCCCACCTAATTATCATAGAAGGATGATTTTGATCTTAAAGTGATCCTGAAGTGATATAGATTTGATCTCCCTCGGGTGTCCCAGGAAAGAGAGAGAGAGGGAGAGAAATTCGAGTATTTTCCAACTTTTTTCATCCTGTTTTGGGGAGCTATACCCCATTCCAAATTGACGTAGAAGCATAATTGTGACCTCAAATGGTAAAGGAGGAATGTAATTACTGATGTTATATTTTTTGTCAGCGTACTTCTACTAGGTCAGGAAGAGGATAGAGTCAAAGAGTTGGCGTTTATTTTGAGCACCACCTTATGTACGCGAAATTTAAAAAATCCCGACTTTCTGTACATTTTTAATTTTTTCATTCTCCTTTCAGGTACATATTGGGCACAAGTTCTACCTAGCTGGAATCTGTGTTCTATAAGTTTTCCAACAAGATATAATCCTGTTGTTATGATAATTAAGACCATGCTCCTGGCGAGACTCGAACACGTGACTTTCGAGTTGCTGAGATAACGCCTTCGACCACGCGGATACCAGGTCGGAGAGTATTGCGCAAGTGTTATTATATGTTATTCATTCTTCTCGACTTTTATTACATCAATGTTTTGGATTTCTGGATATGTTTGACACTAAATGTCTAGGATATACCTTGGCGGGCTTTTGTAGATGTATGATAAATGTAAGTGTTGCCAACTTCCTACGATTCCTTAAAAAAAATTCTCATTTTCTCGCCTTTCCTCCGTCTCTTCTTCTATACACTGAGTACGATGCCCATAATTGTTACCTAGTTGGAATCTGCAATTGGCGGGCTTTAAAACGAGGTATGAATCATCACGGTATGATAGTTAGAACCCTGCTGGGATGGAACTTTCAACAAAGGCCCTGGCCGAATCCTTTCTCTTCCCCATATCTCGGCCTGAGCCTTAGATGCCGAAAGGTCATAAATAAAATTTTAAAAAATTCAAATTCAACTTAGGACCGTGATCAGGGATATGAAAGTAAAGGTCTACGATTTTCATAAAATCCCTGGCGGGTGTCTAAAGATTTAAGACCTGGAATCGATACACAAAATTCCGAGCAAGAAATGAAATTAACCTTGTACTAATTCTTGGTGCAAAGTTACTACAAAGGAAGTGTAATAATAAAGATTACCAAGACAAAGTCATTTCAACTTTATTTTTATTACTGAGCGTTATCTGTATTTCCTGACGAACCTTCGCAAATAGTGTCTATGCCAATTCAAGGTAGGTGTTGGTTTATATATGCAGGTATGTATTAGTAAAGAATGTTTCTTTGTTTTTCTATCATTGGGGACAATACCTGTTAATGCTTCGTGCAATTAACTTAGATTATGGTTTCTACGCAGTTTGTGTTTATCAATTACTAAACCGGTTGTAGATTTCTAGTGACAATTAAAGCATTAAAAGCTCTGATAATAGCTACGCAAAAATGCTTCCAGCTTACCTAAATTAAATAAAACCAGAAGAACCTTACGGGAAATGTTATAAACCAATTTACAATTAGCCTTGGACACTGTGAACAATTTGATGATAGGTACACAGACAAAGACGATAATTTTCAAACTGCGTCACCTGTTTATGGTTTCATACAACAAAATATTATCGCACAACAATTAATTGCAATAAGGGATGTATGTACTAGTCTTGTAATTGAAAAAATCCATATTTAAATCAATCTTTCTTCTTCCGTCCAGTGACAAGGCTTAGGACCCCCATTCTTACAAAGGATACTCATAAGATATGGCGTGGACATATTACTTGTTGGAGGGATGACTTTACTCGATGACCACTCCTGCAGGGTAAGAGTGAGGAAGTTAGAAGCATAGATGTCCTTAGTGTACGTACAGGACCGGTATTCGCCTGGTGAAACTGAGGAGGAAAACACTGGTTATCCACGGTCGATAATAGGGCTCGAACTTGCTCGCCTCCCCAGTGCCTTCCCGAAGTCTGCCGCTGTACCACGAGGAAACTGGATGGAAGGGCAGATAATTCGTATTAATAAGTGTTACAAAGATTAGGTTTGTAAAGTCTAAGTGCTATTTTCATTTCATCTGCATTTCTAGGATTAAACACGTAGGAAAGCTTCCATCAGAATGGCACTTGTGAATAGAGTTTGAACCTAGAATAGGATTATCAGTCTTCCTTTTTTCTAACTACATGACTTGTCTTTTTTAATATTTGTCATTCAGTTCTTCCTTCTCTTCCAAAATTAACAAACGTCCTTTCTAACAAGCAGAATGAATAACAAAGAAATCGTTTCTTTAATGGCTGCGATAAGATAAGTCAAAGTATGAATCACGCGTAATAGCAATCACATATACACGGAAGTCTACTAGAAGACCCCTTGGTGCAGTTATGGTTATAGATTTTCGGTCGGCAACTAGATAGACAGGAAGATTCGAGTCATGCCGCCAGAAGTATTCACCAAGATCGCTCTTAGTTTTACCACACGAATACCAGTATTGTAGCTACGCCAAGGCCCTGACCGTCTCTAAAGGTGCACATGGAGAAACTTCATCTCTAAGACGTGTGATAGATTCAGGCGATATATAGCTATCTGGATATCATATGCTAGTTAAATTATATTATCACCTTTCTAAAACGGGACTTTTCTGGAGATTTTCGAATCCTATATTAGACCATTTTGCTCTCGCTGCAGAGAATAGGTGGATATAATGCCAATATTTGGTCCCACAAGATGTTGATTTCATTCACCACCACCCTCTGATTTCATGTTACGTTTTAAAATACAACAAATTAGGGCAAGTTCGAAGACATCACTCTCATTAAGCAATGTGTTTACTTTCCATAACTTACGAAATTTTTCACTACTAATCAAGTTACAAACTTTAGCTCGGATGGGGCAAAAACGAAGATTATATTCTATCCTGGTTGGAAGGCCGGATGGAAAACACTGGTAATCCACGGTCGACAGTAGGGAAGGCCGAGACGTCGTTGGGAGGACAATATTAGAAGAGATCTTCGAGAAGTAGGTGTTCGTGATGAAAACTGGCTTGATATTGCCCAGGATAGAATCCAATGGTGAACGTTTGTTACTGCGGCGATGAACTTGCAAGTTCTATAAGCCATAGAGTTAATTAGTTAGTTAATCAAGTTTCAAAGATTTGTAACGTTACATTGTTAACTTTTTTTGCACTAGATGGCATCAAGGGTAAAGTCAATTCTTTATATATTGCAAATAAATTGTAAACCAAAGACATTCTTAAGATGTCTTATAGATGGTTCCTCGAGGTATATCAGACAAAATGTTCGACTGGTACAAATCGTCGGCCTCATCACAAAGTGTCGTACTTTTTTTTTTTTCAAACTTTTCAGAAGAGCAATTTAAAGAAAAGTACCATCATATACTTGTTAATGTTCTTGTAACGTATTTATTGTTGTCCATAACCTTTTAACGGCTTACCACTGAGATACGTCGATTTTAGACAAGAAAATATACACAAAATGCCATACTCTGACGGTCCTAACTTAAAACTGCCAAATTTTGAGATAAGACACTTTGTGTTGGGCCTACGAAATATTCGATTGGTATAAAATAATGATGGAAAGTTCCAAAACGGCGCTCAGTGGTGGCATGTTGGCTTAGTATTCGGGAGTTCGTGGGTTCAATTCAAGCGACCGACCATCCTGACAGGTTTTTCCACAGTCACACCAGGTAAATGCTAGGATGGTACCTTCTACTTAGGTCCTGGCCGATACCTTCCCACATCTTCTCCCCTTCCTGGCCGACATCCTTCTCGCATCCTTTCCCCTCCCCTATCACGGCCTAAGCCTTAGATGCCTAAAGGCCATAAATAAAAAAAATATCAAATTCCATATTATATTCTGTTCGCGTAGCAACTCTGTAACGAAATAGATTCAATGGTAGATATCAAATAATCTTATTCTTCAACTTAGAATCATCCATTTAACTTTCGAAATATCCTCGACATCAAAACCAAATTCCGATTTCTCCCACAATCAATGTACTTCATTAATCAATATTTTGTGAGTCCTGACTCTTTCCCCTGTCTGTCCAAAAAGGTCTTATTGAGGTTTCTGAATAATTTTCTAGTACAAATTCTTCTTTTGCCCATTGTTTCAAGTTTCTTGATTAAAAAGGAAAGAAAAGGAAAATCCCGTCATCTTTCCCTTGCTTCCTCTTCCCCCTCCCCCCTCTCTATCTATGTGCGTATAAGTGTGTGTGTTGTCCCACTATTCAACTCATTAACAAAATCTTTTCGTTCTATGCAAAGCACGGAATTAGCGTCATCTGTCCCTGGAACGAAACTAGGTATGGTAAGTAAAGATGAAAGCAAAAGAATTAAGTATAAGGAGACATCGCCCCCCACTTCCCCCACAACCTCCATCCAGAACAGAAGGAAAACCTTTAAAAAGAAAGAAAAAGGCTGTAAATGTATTAGTTTCTTTAACTTCGGCCATAAGGAGATTTGGTCTTCGGTTGTTGCTAAGTACTCTTTGGAAATATGGATGGATACCTTACAAATGTTCTACAACGGACGGTGTCTTCATCTTCTTCCTGCTTTTTTTAAAAATAATTTCTTTTGTAAGAGGTTCAAGAGGACGTAAATGAAGATCATTCCTGTGTCCCATTCCCCCCCCCCCCCCTTTTTTTCTATGTATTCTCTTTATTTATTAGTAATTCACTCTTTCATACCGACTTTTGGTTTCTCAACTTTTAAGGACTTATTAAGTTCCTCTTTTTTTTTTTTTCAATTTTAAGAAACCGTATTTTTTGTTGCTTTTGCTTAGGCTTAATTTCTTTCTTGATTTCTTTTTTCTGTTAATTGCTAAGGTTTTTTGCCATTCTTCTTCCTCGGTCCTCTGAATATTATCTTCTTTCTAATTTTTCCCTCTTTTGGGTACATCAAAAGTCCCTACTTCGCTTCCTTCCCATCCCCTTTTCACTATACACCCTTTGTTCTAGAAGGTATTAAAATAAAAGTATCTACTTAGTATTAATATATATATTTTTTTCTTGGGTAGGTTTAAGTTTTAATACTCCTACCGAACAGGTTTTGGTTCTTTGCAATGTCTTATATTAAATGTTCTAATACAAAGGTTCCTATACGTGCTGCAATCAACAAGACTTGCCATAAAGAAGTATTTAGGATATCAACTCATTAGAAGATGGAACTGCCTAACCCCAAGCTCATTAATCTTATTTTTCATTTTTCTTTGAATCTGCTTGCTCTATATTGTAAAGAAAATACTCTTCATGTGCAATTTTGGTACAAACCTGTTTTGTTGTATTTTTAAAAAAAACAAAATTACCTTATTTTTGGACCAACAAGACAACTAAAGGATTTAATCACGGCTGGTGGAAAGCGGCTGATATTGTACAAGACTTTCGTGAGTATCACGAATCTCTTCACCAATTAAACTATCTGCCAGGCGGAAAGCACTGTTCACATCAGCCCATATTGGCAAACAGTGAACAACACAGATAGTAATGTAATGTTATCTTTTCAGATAAGTCATCCTTTGAGCAGTTTGTCATGTAACGGTCACATAAGGATCTGGAAAAGTCTTGGGAAGAATACTTGTAACAGCGTAAAGTGAATCAAAATATTGAAGACTCTTCATCTTCCAATATTCTCAAGTGGTATACTAACGAACACATCAACTCTCTCCATGCAAGATGATAGCTACTTCCTGCCAAATTACAAAATACACCCAGCCTAGCTTAGCACAACATATAAGAAAAACTCTTCCATAGGCCAGTCAGTTCACCGGACTTAAACCCCATCGTACACACATAGATTGTGTTTGATCGTGCAGCACCACAGCATTCCCAAAAAACTGTTTCCTATGGAGAGCTGTGTGCGTACCTAGTGGGTAAACACAGCACATAGCAAGACAGCAGAAGTCATTTCCGGGTTTTGAAGAAAGTACGCCTTTGAACAAGTACTAGGTCGCGGTGGCTCAGTGGTAGACAGCTCACAACAAACTACGAAGCTTGGGCGTCCACGGACGAGACCTACAGTTTTTGGTAAAATGGGCTCAAAATCACTCCGTTCAATGAACCCCGGCGGAAATTGAATCACAGCATAAAAATCGAGTGCACTAACCTCCTGACCACATCAAGGTCAAAAGTCTCACAATTATAACATTCATAAATATTATAAATCAATTAAGCATAACTATGGGTTAAAATCCCGGCCAGGACACTGGAGACTTTTCTCGCAGTGTTCCCATGCCTGGCGCTCTGAGGTCCACTCAGCCTTCTATCAAATTGAGTACGAGAGTCCTTGGTACTCCTGGACACCTTGGGAAGGTAAAGGCGGTCGAAGTGGGACTGATCCCCCCACCTCACTTCGTACGGTAGGTCAAGAAAATGTGGAGCGCTACCACCACATTCCCCATGTGCCGTTCACGGCGCGTGCGTATCGCACAGAATATAGCGTTACCTTTTTATGAGAGTATATGAAAGAACATAGACGCAATGATGTCTTCTTTCTTTCACCTGGTCTCAACAAAAAGATACCCTCTTAGTCCAGGCGCTAACATCGCGGACATTGGATTGGCAATGGGTAGGCAAGTGGGTTCAAACCCCGCGGTCGACCATCCTAACTGATGTTTTCCTGTTTTACCAGGCGAATACCGGAATGTCACCTTAAATAAGGCCCTGGCCGTTACCTTCCTCATCTTCTTCGCTACTCTACTTCCTGTCTCATCTTCCCTCCCTACCTGAGCCCAAGATTCCTAAAGGTCATAAATCAATTCAATTCAACAAAAAAAACATCAGTAACATTTCAAATAGTGATCTAATAGCCACGGTCGCCTATTTCGGAACAGAACTCAAATTTGGGTCCTTTGTGGCTACTTTTCTGACCGAGGTTTCCCATGCATTATCCCATTTATCTACTCCATTCTTGCTCGGTAAGAAGGACGCCACCAGTGTTTCTTTAAAAAAAAAATCTTTGTGAGGTAAGGAAACAGAATTCGTATGTTATTACCGGTCCCTACAAACTGTTCCAGAAGTTTTTTTTTGTGCTCGGGAACTTTCCAAAAAGTAGGTAATCCGTTTTACGGATACTGGGAAGTTAAGTATAAATTAAGTTGTAAAATTTCTCACAATTTTTTATTCAATAAAGACAATAAAATTAACCCCAGAAACCCGGAATTATCTTAATTATTATGCATCTACTACTACTACTACTACTACTACTACTACTACTACTACTAATAATAATAATAATAATAATGAAACGGATGTTTCCCTTTAGTTGCTGTTTCAGTAATCATTCAAAGATTTTATTTTTTTCGTTTGCAAAATGGAGTCTGTCAGCATTCGCTCTCTCGTTTGACATCTGGTTCATTGTCAAAAGTTGGTCGGTCAGTTCAGTCGTCTGGATTGCAAATGGCACGGGGGATGATGACGGTGGTGGATGGGGTAGTTCCAAAGGGAGCAGACAGGAAAGGAATAGAACAGGATTTCTGGATTAGTGCTTTTCTCGCTCGTTCCCACCCACTTTCAGAAGCTTCTTTTTTTTCGGTGGGAGGGATTGAGGAGAAAGGCTAAGCCCGCTCGAAGGAAGCTGACAGTAGGGCTCTGTCGGCCTCCCGCCCTCCCTGCCAGATAAGTGATTCGGATTACTCAGAAAGGGATAACGGCAGGAAATGAGATAAGCGGTAACTTAGGGATTAGAAGGGACGTAGAGGAACGAAGGGGGAGGATCAGCACCGGAAACAAGATAAACGAGGGACGCGCAAGGGATTATGGGTGAGGCAGATTTCTGTCTCAGTCTTCTCCCTGTAGTGCATACTCCAGACTTTCCGGGTTGGGAGGGAGGGGAGGGGCTGCAGCGACAAGAAAATCTGAGCAAGCCTTTTAGAAGAAAAGTGCTTCCCCCCTCCTTTACGATAAACCAGGTCTAAATCTTGGACGAGGGATATGTATAAAATATGATGTTAGATGGAACTATAATCGATCCTGGGTCCTTCTGTTACAGTTACCAGTGAGTGATTGACAATGTTGCATCCGGGACCAATTTGTTTCCTCTGTAGTTGCAGTGTGGAGAAATCATACAATTATTTTACGGATTCAATACCAACCAGAGCTGAAATGGGTCACCGGGTAAATCGGGTCAGATTTTTGACCGGCTTACCGGGTCTATGCTTCAGACCCGGTGATCCGATTTCGACCTGGTAAACTGGAAGGCTAAGCAGAGATTTATGTTTTTCTTATTATACATTTTTGTGTAGTTACCGTGTTTCTTTCGGGGTGACCGGGACAGCGGCTGTTATCCCACAGAGTATGAAAAATACGACGCCGAAAAGTGCCTAACAATAGTATAGCATATAAAAATAGTCTCAATCCGCCGGAAAGAACAAAAACACCCCCGAAAGTTTAGCAAATACACCCCTCGGAAAGACTATTCTGAAAGTCGGGTCCAGACCGGCCACCTTCATATTTAATGTTAGAATCCAGCATTATTTCACGGTGTAATGAAGAGTTCTGACTGCGTGCAGTTTTGTGATCTGCAGATCCGTCAGGCAAGGTGAACTTATCGTGATTTTCCATTAACTTACGTCGGATAGAGATGATGTTAATTCTAAAGGTAGTTTTCAGTGAATTCCCGACTACTTGTGTCCCCATCAGTGATTGTATTCAGGACCTCTTGACTGCAAGACGACGAACGTAACCACATTATTTTACTTCGAAGCCAATCTATTTTACGAGTACCCTGTCATAACTTGCCTTCATAGACTATAAATTTCAATCAGTAATTCTTTCTTTCTCTGAGTCAAGGCTAAAAAAAAACTGTCTCAAAAACACACGCTCATAAGATTTTCGCAACATATCATTGCCTTCCCTCTGTTGACAGAGGTGACCATTTCCTGATGTCATCAGCAGGGAAGTGGGTCTAAAGAAGGCAGTGATATAGTATTTGAGTTTCTGTGAGAACAAAATACTTGTAGCGCTGCAGTTTGTTGGTCGTGATGGCCCAAAAACTCTACATGCACTGTTGAGTACAGGAACTTGGTTTAGTTAAAAGCTTTGACAATTATTTGATCGGCAATAAGTAGACAGGGACGCAAGTTCGAAACCTGCTGTCGACCATATTCTTGTATGAGGATTTTCTAGAGTTTCATCAGGACAACTCTAGTATATAATCCTGTTTCTAACCCAGGGGTGCCCAAATTATGGGTTTCCATGGTTTTTGTGTGTTTGGGTAGACACTGCATCACAATACAAATCTGAAGCTGTTACGCTACTCTTGATAACTCAGGAGATCTTTAAAAATTCCAATCAGTTTTTCCAGTTGTTATCAAAATAATTTCAATTAATTAATATTTTTCTTTGGAATACTGCCGAAAAGTAAGGGATTTTTGTTAAGATTTTCTACATTTTTCTTTTGAAACTTTTATTTTTATCACAGAACAGAACACACATGCGCATGCCTCATCAGTCTTCGCCTCTCTCTCTACACAAAAGACATCTTATTTATGGCGTCCGAATAGGGACTGAGTCTGTTTTAATTTCTGGCGAGAAAGGTAGAACATTTGGAAAATAAACTATGATTGGCTTCATGAAATCAAATCTGCCAATCGCAGGATCTCTTTGTAGCAACTCTGGAATGTCACCTACTTTGTGGCAGTTCAGATTCTTCACTAGGTGGCTCTATAGCTGACAAAATAATATCATATACATAATATTTCCAATAAAAAGGTTAGTTTGCCGGTCTGTGCATTTTCCTCTGACTTGTTTAAACAGCAAACTAAGAAAGGAAGGAACTAACCAAAAGCGCAATGAGTCCCTTTTTATCATATCTTTCAGCTAGGAGTGTCAACGACTTCCGTTGAGTCGAGTCGAGTTGCTGATTAGTATTTGCTTGTGTGGCGTCGAGTCGAGTCAAGTCAGTTCTCACCACTTCTTGAGTCGAGTCAAGCCGGTGCTCACCACTTCTTGAGTCGAGTCAAGTCAGTGCTCAGCACCTGCAGGAGCTGAGTCGAGTCGTTTATCAAAGGAATTCGAGTCGAGATGAGTCGCTGCTCAGAGACATTCACGCTGGGACTCGGTTATAGTGAGTCGAGTTCGAGCAGTGACTGGATTCGAGGTTATAGACTCTGTTCGATTTGAGTAGAATCGAATTTCTGTTCGAAGTGACTGGTAACGAGTCGAGTTTACCATCTGTTCTATTCGAGTCGAGTTTACCATCTGCACACTAAATCAAAAGAGCGGAATTTTCACTCATTTTAGATGGAAAAGCGGGACCGCTCCTTTTCGAGCGGAATTTTCGATCGAAAAAGAGTGGTTTCTAACAAAACATTATCGCGTTGGATGGAAAATGTACTCTTTCTAGATGGAATTTCGCTCTTTACGATGTAATTTATTTTTTCACTCTTAAAAGGGCGGTTTTCTATTCAGTCGTCAAAGGTGAAAGAGCGATTTCTCATCTTTTTAGAGTGATTTGGTGCTTCAATTTTTCATCGTTTAGGAGTGAATTTTCTCATCTTTGTAGATCGGTTTGAATTCCACTCTTTTTAGAGCGATTTGCAATACATCATGGGCATGGCTACTAGTCAACATTGGTCTTCGCCATTGGTAAAAGCAAAGGTTATCGAAAGACTAAGCTATACTGTGAAATTTATAGCGTTATGTATAGTTAGAAATGAGAAAACAAAACTTTAAAACTTTTATGTTAGTAAAATACACCAAAAAACGTCAGGAGTAAGATATGTACGTACAAGAAATCTTTCAACGTTGTAATCAAGTACCTGACGAGAGGAAAGAAACAATTCCGAGGACGCATTCTTTCAGTTGGACCCTTGGTTGAGGGGTTAACGCGTTGGATAGCTGATCGAACGGTACCGGGTTCAAATCTCCTCCAGGTTTAACTTTATTTTACTCATTTTCATTCACAAGTACAGTACTTTTCTTTTTAGTACATATGAATGAATGCTCCCTTTCGCACTTTTGTACATTTTACTGCGTCGTTTTCATGTTCACAAGATGCAAATTGTATCTGAATAGATGGAAATTCATCTATACAAATACAATATCTAGGTTTCCATTGAAATGGACTACCACAGAGTTTCGCTCTTTTTTTTTTTTTCGAGCGGAAATTTCTCATCTTTGCTCCGATGAAAATTCGCTCTAAACGAGCGGTCACTTTTTCCGCTCGGTTTGAGCGGAATCCGCTCTTTTGATTTTAGTGTGTGCTCTATTCGAGTCGAGTCAGTACTCTGTACTTGCTCTAGTTAAGTCTAGTCGCTGGTCAAAGGCACTAAAGTCGAGCAGTCTCTTTGAACGAAGAGATACATTCACGCTGGGACTCGGTTACAGTGAGTCGAGCTCGAGCTACGACTCAACTCAACTCGAGCATTATAGACTCGTCGATCAGACTTGAGTCGAGTTGCTACTCGAAAACACTCGTAGGTACTGACTACGTCAAGGACAATTTAAAACGTGAGAGTGAGGGAAATGACTGTGAAAGACAATTTGAAATGTGAGAATAAGGGTGATTAATAAGTGCAGGCCAATTTAAAAGGGAAAATGATAGTGAGTAATTATGAAGATCAATTTGAAATGTAAAATTGAGGTTAATATTGCAACATCAGAGTATAAGAGTGACTGACATAAAAGCAAATGGTGAGGGTGGTTTGTTGAAAATATAGTTTATGAAATTTCTCCTCCCTTTAGAAGAACCTAATTTAAATATAAATTCAACTAAAATTATCGGTCATCATGCAGACAGTTTCTAAAAAAGCACATAGTCACGATAAGTGTACGAAAAAGGGTCACATGAATAGGATATATACATTATCCCTCCTGTGAACGTTCTTCTCGATTATTCGCTGACGCAAAGTTTTAATTTTGCTATGCATATTACTTGAAAGAAATTTATCTTTTTCTTTTTTCTGGTTTTCACCATTTCTCGGAACAACTGTTTAATATATTCATCGCAAAAATTACTTGCATTCCATCAGTTAATTCTAATGAACAAAACCTTCCGAAAGCAAAACATGAAACTGGTTTTCTGCTCGAGATTATCTTCAGGTGTCTTGTTTACCAACTGGGTTTTTATAGGAAGTGGGAAGGTCCTGCTAGCACCATTTCTTACATATTTTCTCCCTAGTCCTCTTCTTTTTCTAAAGCTACTGTATAATTATTCTTGATAACCCAAATAATTAGAATTAACGAACTATCAAAGAACATTATTTTCTTTTCAAGACAGGTTAAATATTAAGGTTTCCTATTTCAGAAAGATTATGTTCTTAGTTATTACTGTTCTTATAACACTGACTGTAGAAACATTCAGATTTTAGATCATGTTAACACAAATTAAGAGAGAGATATAATGATGATTGAGCAGTAGTTGTCTGGGGATGACATCCCTCAGCAAGCACTCTTACGCGGATGGGAAAACTAGAGACTGGTGCTGGAGCGTATAAACCTTCTGATATTAAGGACCTATAGATTGATTTTGAGTTAAATTACTTAATTATATCCTGTCTATGCCATCCAATAATAGGCCAACACATAATGTATTTTATTGACACTCGTAGGCATTTTTTAACAGCCTGTTAGGCGATAGTAAGCTTTTACTGCACTCAATAGTCCTGCTCCTAAACTTATAATGCCAATCCGCTCGAGTCGAATCGCTGCTCGAACACGCGACTCGCTATAGCCGAGTCCAGCTTGAGTGTCTCTCAGCAACAGGTCGACTCGAGTTCCTTTGAACAGTGACTGGACTCAACTGGACTAGGGACTGAGCGCTGACTTAAATCAAGCAGATAGTGAGTACCGACTCGACCCGACTTGAGTCATGTCTGACTGGTCTATAACGCTCGAGTCCAGTCAATTCTCGAGCTCGACTCAGTATAACCGAATCTCAGTGTGAATGTCTCTGAGTAGCTACAACAGCTCGACTCGAACACGTTCCGAGCGATTGCTCGGCTCGAGTTCCTTTGAGCAGCGACTCAGCTCGACTCGAACAGGTACTGAGCACCGGCCCTCATTCTCACGTTACAACTTGGTCCTCACGCTCACTGATATTAGAGTGAAGTCAGTCCTTATGAGAGCCGTCCTCATGAGAGATGGAACATCTATGAGCAAGGCAGACGACGTCCACTTCAAAATACGATTTTACATCTTACATCCAATGAGTCACAGATAAAATCTAAGTTCAACACTTCTGAACACAAGCCACCCAGCGTAATCAACTCGACATCATCAGATTTCGCCTAACCAATCAATTTCTTCATCAAACAAGAAACTCTCCATCGCTATAAACTAAATTACCCGTTACTTACTATCAGCTTTAGTTTAGTATGTACGCTCAGATTTAAAGAAAATGTCCGTTGGTCATACTTTCTAAGTGCGTTAAGTAGCACAGTATGACGGTATAAGCCTATATTCGATATGGATATAATATAAATGATGCGCTTGCCGCGTGTATTAGTCGAACGTTATCAGATTGTGCAACTTCCGGACTTGGATGTTTTCATGAATCCGAGTGTACTTTTTTCCACATTAGTGGCAAGATGCAACATTGAGATAACAGTAGTAGAGATAAAATTGGATTTCTAAGTTGAAACCAGGAAGAAACCGCAACACTTTTTTTATATATAATTGTGATAAAGCCTTATTATAGCAATAGCAACAAGTAATGCAATGCAAAGCGTCTCTTGGTATTAAACTATGATTCATGCGTTTGATCCGTGGACGAGTGTACTTAATGTTAGGTTGCTACAGAAACGGCTTTGGGATTTCAATCCTGTAGTATCTCCCCGCTTTTCTCTTCTCCCCTCTTCGTCCGACAGCTGGCGAATGAACACTAATCCCGCCACAGGCAGAGGCTCATTATACCCTGATCCCCTGCGCCAGCACGCAGTATCCCAGGGATAATCCTCAGCTCGGCGGCTTATCCCCCCGCTTTCCCTCTATCCCTCCTGCACATGGTAACGACAGAAGAGAATATGAAGTGTGTGTGTGTGTGTGTGAGAGAGAGAGAGAGAGAGAGAATTATACAAACGAGAAAATCCAAAGTTGGATTTAAAAATGCAGACAATAGTTAAATATGAAATACAGAACAGTCTTAAACTCATAAATCTGTTGCTTGAATGTGCTTCAGGCAAACAAGGATAATAGAGTATTTACATTTGTTATAATTGCATGCAAATAAATGTAAAGGGAATATACTATGAGATTTTCCTCTTTCTTTACGCATGCAACGTAGAACTTGCTCGTATATGCTGTTTCTCGTTTGGCTCTCCTACTTCTGGTGAGGCAGTCGCT
The DNA here is from genome assembly GCA_022664845.1 of Lepisma saccharinum. Classification (NCBI taxonomy): domain Eukaryota; kingdom Metazoa; phylum Arthropoda; class Insecta; order Zygentoma; family Lepismatidae; genus Lepisma; species Lepisma saccharinum. Next base: position 33,429 of record JAGDQP010008266.1, read on the forward strand.
TCCATGGCTATTCCAGAGAGTTGATGCTATACATGTTTCATTGATAAGCACAATTTGCATTTTTCTCTCTCTCTCTCTCTCTCTCCACTGCTCCTTTACTTACGAATTTTCTGTCCCCGTAGAACGAGACGTGCAGTTTCATTCGACACCTTCTAATCACGTGGTTCCAGGATTGATATCCGGCGAAGTTGTTATCCTTAAGAATCTACTTTAAATTGTAGGTCCCAACATTGTAATTTGAATTTTTATTTATGGATTTTAGGCATCTAAGGCTCAGACCGGGATGGGGGAGAGGAAAGGTGTCGGTCAGGCCCTAAGTTGAAGATGTCATACTTGGTGTGACTAAGGAAAACCCTGTAAAAGCCTCTGTCAAGATGGTCTGTTACTGGGATTGAACCCTCGGTATCTTAACATTGTAGATATCTTTTTAGGTGAATGGTAACGCTCTCTGCCGTGTAATCAAGGGGTTCCTGGTTCGATTCCTGGTGGTGACAAAAGTTGTTCGGAGTCCACGTTCAACTAAAGATCCCGTTCTTAGGATGTCATTTTCATCCGATGGAAGTCAATGACAAATCACCATCGGTTCGCCTTGCCGGGAGACCTTCGGATCAGAACACCCATCACCATCATCACCTTCTTCTTGCAATGGAAAACAATGACAACCCACTTTGTCAAAGGATCTTCGAGTCATAATAATGTCTCCGGGCAGAACATCCATCATTATAACAATCATTTTACAAACTATAAAGTTAGAGCTGACCCAATGATGATGTACTGATCTGCCTGTATTGACATTGACGTGAATTCTTTAAGTGGAGGAAGCTAACCCAATGTAAAGCTCCTGCCAGTTCAGGGTCACCACATTAGAAGAGATCAGATAAATCGAGACGTCACTGAACCAAATCTGAAATCAGTTTCTTCTACGTGTTTTCATTAAGACACTAACCTGAAATCTTAAAATGGAGAAAGCTAAGCAAATGAAAAGATCTACCACTTTAAGAGTCACCGGTTTAATAAATGATGGTTAAATCTGAAATTAGTTTCCACCTGCTTTGGTTCAGAAGAGGCTAGATCTATCACGAGAAAAACAGACCAATACCGTTATGAGTTGCGAGGGTTTTTCCCCTATTCGATAGATGAAGACAAAAAAATCTGGCATCACGATAGTATTGACCTGCCCCTTCCCCCTTCCTGATCGAAGTAGGGAGCTTCGCTCCGCTTTTCAGTGCTCAGTCGGTGTGCACGGTACTATTTAAATCGGGACTTCAAGCTTCGCCTATTCAAGAGTCACCTAATACTTCCTAGCTATGAAAACGCGAATCAAAATGATGACACAGAGTAGATTTTCTTATTAGGCGAAAGTTGATTTTTTTAAAAATCTTGGTTTAGCTCACATACGTTGGTAGTCCTGGTACAGGAGATTTGGTATTAGATGGCCGCGGGAAAGGAACGCTCAATGAGGAACTCTTTGTATTAGCTGATGATCAAAACCAGGGAAATCTGATTACTGTAAATATACTGAAAACAAATTACACTGTCACAAATTTTCTCTCCAGAAAAATCGTATTAAACAAGACAACATTATTGGTAATATAAGTGTTCAAAATGTACAAACACATAATGTTCTTGGTGTTATACTTTCTGACAAGCTTACTTTTAGTGGACATATTGCTACTGCTGCAAAAATATCTATCCGAATGTTAGAAATGTTATACGGATGTACAGAAATTCTAAATTTGACGGGGCCTGCTACTTATACAAGGCCTTGGTTTCTCCTGTAGTAGAATACTGTTCGTATATTTGGTCTATGGTCTGTCCCACACATCTTACTAAACTACCTTTTTCAACTTCTTTTTAGCCATTGTTCGTCACAGAGTTCCAGAGCTTATTATCTATCAAGCAACTAAATTATTATGAAAACACTAAATATAGTATCAAACTATTTTTTTGCATTACTGATATTTTTTGTTTACTGTTTATGCTTTTTTATTGTTACTGATGTTATATGTTTCAGTGTATAATGACCAACGTTGTATCTGGAATTATACATATAAATTTCTACTCCTTTCTTCTTTCATCTACGACATCATTAGCATTCAATAGAATCATTATTTTTTCTCTTTTCAGGTACAGACGATAATCTTTGGAAAGTCTCTTCAAGTAAAGAGATTGTAATGGATGGAACTTTTAAAATTGTCCCATTGATTTCCGCACAGTTATACACAATACATGGTGAATATTTAGGGAAGTATTTTCCACTTCTTTACTGTCTTCTTCCTTCGAAAAGAGAAACAACGTATCGTCGTATGTTCTCCATAATTCTGGAAGTCATTAATAGCAAAGGGTTGCAATGGAATCCACAAAAGGTGACCATCGATTTTAAAAAGTCAGCTGTCAACTGCGTTTCAAAAATTTTTCCAAACGCAAAAATCCAAGAATTATATATACTTTCGCAATTCTCTCCGAGCATTTGGAGAATGGTTCAAGGAATAGGGTTAGTTCAGCTGTATCGAGAAGATGAAAATGTCAGGAAGTGGATCAAAAGAGCTGCTGCACTACCCCTTGTTCCAGATGACAGAGTTTCCGATGTTTTCATTCATGCTATGAAAAACGCACCGGACGTCCCACAGGCTCCAGACTTCCGTGACTACATGGTTGAGACATGGCTGGACGAGAATGAGGCACATTATCTTCCGCAAGTAATATTTCCTAACTTTTCTAAAGCATTGTTCCATACCTATTAACTGTAATAATTAATTCTCAGATGTAAAAGACACCTATCTGCATCCTGGATTAGAACCCTGTAAATAGGATTGTTCTTGCACAAATTCATGTTTCTAGATCAGTCTGAACCAAACTGAATTAGTATGCTCGTTTCGGTTCTAAAAAGGTAAATGGTGTTTCCAGAATAGTTCCTTTGTATGTGTACAAGTCATTAACTGCTGTCAATGTATATTTGTTTCGGTTCACTATTTCGGAGAATCCTGTTAATGGTATTGTATTTATTTCTTGCAGAAAATTGTGAAATCAATAGGATAACAATGGAAACAGGATGACAAATCGGTCTAAAGCATGGCACTCGAAAATTAACAAGAAAGCAGGAAATCCACACCTGAACCTATACAGATTTATAGATCTTTTGAAACAGGAACAAGCAGATAATAAAATGATAATATATAAACCCCATATGGGGCACGTCGCTAAATCAAAGAAAGCGAAGTATTATGGAACTCAAAAGAAGGCTTGAATCACAAGAGATAGACATAATACAATACACTGATGCAGTGTCTCACTGTATCATATTTGTTTCTGTGTTTCTGAAACATATTTTGTAAGTTCATGTAACATTATCACAGCTCGATGTCAAGGATATACGATCTAGTCATGTACTGTAATTGTGCTTACACTGTTTTGATATGTACTTCTTAAATATATTTTTAATCTAGAAACCACAAATTTTTGTGGCATTTCTTGTCAGTACTACCAACATAATTTCGCATTAGGCAAATCTTAAAAGGCGAATCTTGAATTCACGATTCACCTACATTTTCTCTTGAGTTTACATATGTGAATTCCATTGCCAGAGGTTATTAGGTGAAAGTTAATGTCACCATTTAAATATCATTACAAAATAATCTTTGCTTGGCTCCAACTTGCTTTCATGAGGTGCTGCTGGCCTTAGGGGTCAGATTTCTACGACCTAAAAGTTTTAGAAATATGCAAGAATTTATGCTCTACAAAAATACCAAAATATGGCAAAAAATATGCTTTTATACCAGGTTTCAGTCAAATATGCCGTAACGCTAAAAATATGCATTTATATGACCAATAGAAAACTTCGAGTTTACAAAAGTTATGAACGTATTCAAATTAATTTAGCTACGGTAAAAAAGGCCAACCAGAGCCCTATTTATAACCAATCCTTAGCCTGGCTATAGTGATCCAAAAGGCATAAATGAAACTCAAACCAGCAATTCTATCACGCTATTGAAATAATGTACAAAGTCATAACCAGGACATTTAGCGACTAAATTAGCCTCTGAGTTGTCAACTCTGTTGGTTTCCCTATAGATAAAGAGAGTGGTGTGCGACGTGCTAAACCATTGCAAAAGGATGTTGTGAAACGGAATGGTCACTCTTGTCTCTTGGTCACCAAATCTCGTCACTCCTGCAAAGCAGGGCAAATTCCTCGTTAAAAAGAAATGGGACCTGCAGAAAATCCTTCCAGCTTTGGAGATTCCCGACATAAAAGATTCACTTCTCCCTCGCGAGAGTGAGCCACTTATCTTCTCCTCGCTTTTTGAGGATAACAGAAAAGAACATCTCATGTTTAAAATAAACCCCCTCCCCACACATACCTCTCAAAAAAGAAAGAGAGAACGAAGGAATGAGAAACTTTGCAGATTTTAAAGGTACACCTCATTGTTTGATTGTCGTACCACCTCTGTCTTTTAATTTTCTTTTTAATACGATCTTAACGTTAAGGAAATTTACGGTAAAGGGTGTTTAGACTTCCAAAGATTATTTGCAGGATGCTCCCTTCTGTACTTACTTACATTTAATCAATTTCTGAACGAAGTGACTTTCTAAAGTAAGTCCGAGTGATATTAATCCACTTTAATACAAAATATATTTATCAGTTTCTAATAGTGTTACCCACGAGACGATTTTGAGGCTGTGTCGTCTCGAAAAAGATGTATATTACAATAGAATTGCCTCGTCTCGTTTCCCGTAAACACTCCTCTGTCTCGTCTCGTAGGCAACACTAGTTTCCAAGACCCAACAATTGACTTCTAGTTTGGTTATGCTCATGACTACTTTTACTACTACAATTCTCCAAAATTATCTTTTAACTGTCTTTGTTCCATCACACCTATCGTCATCACATACTTTATACTCTCTATCATATCGTAGCGTCGAAATAATTAAAGAATCATCGAAAATTCCCCCAAAACCTGCAAAGTTTGCGGAAGTCGCGAAGTCTCGAGAAACGGAAATCCCTGAGACCTCCCGACTACTCGACAATTCTGACGATTTTCAGCGAAAATTTCTCGATTTTGGCTAATGCACTGCGTAACGAGGGCCACAAAAGCTACCCGTTCTGTAAAATGGGTGCTTTTACGCATCTAGCTGCGACGACGTTTTCAGCTGCCGCGTTCTGAAAAAAAAAACAAGCAGTAGTGCTCTGTAATACGCCGAACCGTTGCCAGGCGTTCTTGAGTTTGGTTACTCAGAGGTTTCCCTACAAGTGATTATCGCGTGCAAAAAATCATTGGCAACATTGTCCACCAATACTTCCTTGTTTCCTTTGCCTACCTACACCCGCGACATGACGTACGTGCATGAAAAGGTATAAAAGAAAACGTTTTGCAGCCCGTCTTCTTGCTTGCCAGTCGCCACAAAATAATTCGCATAAAAGGACTCTGTGAAAATGTAACCAAAGGTGTAGCATTCATAATTAGTACCTTGTTTATTTGCATAAAAAACAACTAAGTACATAAAATATTCTGTAAGATTTTTTTTTTTTTTCGAATGAAAATTAACAATTCGTTTGATATTGCATACGAATTACATATAAATCATTTTCCAACAACATTCTTTTTCGATTATGACATAAGCAGCACCATATCACTACAAAAGGGCAACGTGATGCAACCATACTTTGCAATTAAAATTTGGAAGCTTCCGTACCTTTGCAACATATAATATGACCGCCGCGCTGGTCTAGTGGTTACTGTCCCTGACTGCTGATCGTGGGGGTGCAGGGTTCGATTCACGGTTTTGCAAAGCGATTTTTTCAAAGCGAGAGGGAACGGTGCCCACCCACAACGGTGATGCAATTGGGGAGCTGCTGTGAATAAAAGACAGTGGCGATCACAGTTGAGAGTTTCGGCTCTCCTCTCCCAACAAGTCTGGTCAGCGTGGGAGCAGTAGACCAACTCTCCCTCCGGGAAAGGCCTCATCCAGTAGTGGATTGAATATCGCTGTGAATTATTGTTTAATGTACGCTGTATTCAAATATTACACTTGTTGTTGTACCATTTCTTGCTCGAACTAGATGCCCCTATGAAGTATATCTTATTAAAAAGAAGACAGCACTGGTGTAAAAGACAATACCTGTCCTTGTCCAAAAGTCCGTAGTATCAGAGCCAGAGGTGTCCAAAGGTAGGGCAGCAGTGTCACAAATGACGTAATAAATATATTGGCAAATAAGGACATCAAATTTGTCGTCTTAGCAAATGTGTACCTAATACATCTGTTTGAGAAAAACATATTTTTTTGAGCAGTTCCGCATAGACCGCATACTATAAGGTTTTCTGGACATATAAGTTTCATTGTTAGAGAAATAACTAAAGCCCGGAAGTTCAGGCATTTATTTTACTTGAAATAGGCAGGCAAAAAGGCATTTATTATTGCTGAAATAGGCACTTAGAAAAAGGCATTATAATTTTAAAAAGTATGATTTACCCTAATTTCTTTTAATATCCTATATTAAGCATATCATTCTACATTACATCACGATGTTTTTTGTTGGTTGCACATCACCCCAAGTTTTTTCTTCAAGTGTTCAACACAAAATCCATCGTTATCACCAGTTTCCAAGTTTTACTATTGCTTCTGGCAACGTAGCGTAGTATGCGTGAGCTGCCAGGTCATCAGCCAGTGACAGGTCTCTCTTAATGCCATGAACTGTACTAGGGATTCAGAAAATACTGAAGCAGTGAAAGCTGACAGTAACAGTCAGCCTAAATACTTAAAGAATCACCCACCCACCCTAGCCACAATTTTCTCCCCCTGAATTCACGGCTAGGAGACAGCTTAAGGCGAACGTTGCTATATGTTTTGCTTGTGTTTAATGCTACTTTTTAAAAATATGGCTAAAATACATTAAAATGCATTATGCTTAGAAACAGGCAACAGAAGGTAAAATAGGCGAAAAAAAAGGCAAAATGAAAAACCTCTTTAAACGCTCCCACGATGAGTAAAAAGGTTGCCTATTATTTATATGATGATGGTTCGCAACAAAAACGAAAAGGCATTTTGCCAAACTTCCAGGCTCTAGAAATAACGTTACGCAATGGTTGATAAGAATGTGCCAAACCGAAAGGTCAAACTAAGATATCGAAATATCGAACTGAAATATAGAACTAAAAAATCGTATCGAAATATCAAACCAAAATATCGTATCGAAATAAATATCGGTATATCGATAATAACTAGTTTCAATATCCAAGTTTCGATATTTTTATATATCGATATGGATTCAAGATATCGAAAATTGGAACACCCCCTCATAGCACAATAAGCATCCTTTTTTTCTTCATATCTGTTGCTAAAATAGATGTATTCGGTGCTACTTCCTGATTAGCAGAGATATTACAGCATTTGTGACTACGAACCGCAAAACTTTAGACGCTTCTAGCTCCGAAACTACATTATTTTCGAAATTTCTTGAAAGATACTTTTTTCTTGTTTTGATGAGTGCATTTTGTTCCAAGACTTTGTACTCCTAATTTTTGTTCACCCGGTATATACAGAGACAGACGAGATCGTATTTGTGTAAGACATTTGCATGAAACTGTGTACGGATTCTAAGAAAACTGGAAATGTAAAGCAAAGATCTTCAACAAAAGATGGCAGCACTATCTCCGTATATGTCTAATGTATTCTTCTTGTTGCACGAAATATCAATGCTGCTCCTAAAAATTCAAGCCTAGAGAGTTCTAACTTTCAGGCAAGAAAGTTCATAACCAATTCAAGAGTTCCATCCGTGCCGATTTTTTAATATTTTTTCATTGTTTATTGTTAATATCGCTTCATTGTTATTATGGATATCCTAACCTATAACAATGAAGCTCTTTCAACAATGAACAAGAAAGAAAATTTTAAAAAATCGGCACGGATAATACTCTTGAATTGGTTATGAACTTTCTTCCCTGAAAGTTTGAACTCTCTAGACTTGAATTTGTAGAAGGAGTATTGAAATTTCGTTCAACAACAAAAATACATTAGACATATACGGAGATAGTACTGCCATCTTTTGTTGCAGATCTTTGTTTTACATTAATATTGTCACGTAGATCAAATAAACAAAATATGTTTCTGAATAATGAAAGCTAATTAGAAACATCCCAACCATACAAACATGAATTATATGCTCAGGCAGATAAGTAATACAGAAATGTTATTGTTTACACAAGATACACTTAAATCGTACATAATTGAAGCTTACTTGTAATTCGAACTTTTTTCTTGTACATGTACTGACGTCAGGGGAGAAATTATGATATCAGAGAGTACTTCGAAAGACATTCTGAATTTCCCTTTCAAAAGGAAATTTGAGGGAAATATATATTATTCAATCAATCCTTTTTTTCTCTCTAACAAAATGGAATGGTGGGGGAATAAAATGCAGTCTTTTAGTGTTTTTTTTTTCTGAAACTTCAGAGTCGTGTGTTAAAGTGTGGGTGGACTAGATTGGGTGATACGCGGGGGGCGGGTAGAATGAAGGAAGATCTAGTAGTACCACATTCAAGGCCCCCTCCGCCGGTCCCCGGACCACCCCTTGAGGACCAAGCCCGTTGGTCTCCTTGCCCAGTAGCTCGGTCTCATCCCCTTCCTTCAAGCCGGGATTTTCAGGTTCATTAGGATGGGATTAGAACGAAGAAAATCCCTCCAAATCTCTTGACTTGCACGCAAAAGTTCTTTCATTATTCATGTTTGGACCCTTTCCTCGGGAGCTGCTTTTTTTCTTCCCCTCTCCTTTCTTTCTAACGTTTTTATTTCTTTCTTTTTCTTTGTTTTTTCTCTCCCTTAGCTTTACAAAGAGTGGAGGGCACCACCGTTGTCGTACAATGTTGCTTACTTCAGACATTTCGTACTAAACTTTCTACACACTTCGTATGAAAAGAGTTTTCTTTTTTTAAAGAAAAAAGAAAAAAAATCGTTATTAAGTCTTTTAAAAGAGCTGGTGGACGTCTAATGACAGAGGCTATACACCTTTTGGTTAAAAAGACCTCTGAACTAACAGGATTTGAACACGGGATCACAGCTGAAACCGGGTAAATTTTGGTGACCCGCTGACCCGACCTGACCCAGACATAGGTGGCCCGTTGACCCGGTATTAATCTGTGACCTCACTGACCCGGTCTTGGCCCAAATGACCAGACTATCTTTGTGATCCGCAAACCCGATGATCGAAAACTAACGCCTCAGTCGGTGGTTGTTTGCACAGTGACGAAGCGTGGCATAAACAAGTGGGTAGACACTGTAACATATTTTTGATTCCCTAATATATATATACGTATATTAGGGAATTAAATGTAAAAGAAAAAAAAAGAAGACTATTCATTAACTAGTACCTATACTTTCCCTGAAAATATAGCATAACATTGAAAAATAAAGTTGGCAAATATGTTTAAACGAACGATGCAACTTGCACAAAATACAAGAGTCACTTAGCAAGAATAAATTCAGGAATAAATCACAAAAAAAATGAATTTTAGGAACGAAGTTTCCTAACCTCTACAATTATTTATTTTTTTTAACGTTTTCTTTGTCATTAAGTATTATTTCCGACAATCCAGGGAACAAATTACTTGTATTTTGGCGACAAAAGTAAAAAATCAAATCAAAGCTCATTAGCAGTGAATACAAAAGCAGTTAAATACATTTATCAAAAATTTGGACATGCACTGTCTACCCTGTTTATCCCGAGAATGCACCGAAAATATTTTCGTTGTTTCTGGTGATATGAGACTATCTAGTTATTACTATTGTTAGAGGAACTTTGAGGTGTCGAATTTTCCGATTTTCCGTGATCTCCGGGTAAAACCCCTGTCTCGGTCCCCCCCTAAAAGAAACACTGTTCAAACCAAGGATGTTCTACACAGTATAAGAAAAAAATAAATAAACAAAATTCTGCCCTGCCTTCCGAGTCGAAATCATGACACGGAGTCAGGCATAGACCCAATGATCCGGTTCTAAACTTGACCCTAATGACCCGGTTTCAGCTCTTAACGGGATCACACACTCCAATTCAAAAGTGCTAATCATTCGGCTAATTAAAAGGATGGGACCAGGAGCGTATCTTGTGGGCTATTTAGGCTACCACCGCAGCAGAAGAAAATGGTTACGACATTAACTGTGCAGAGATTGTTTACAGAGGGATACAACTGAACAGAAAATGAAGAAGAGAAAGAAGACAAATCAAATCCCTTGATAGCAGTAAGAAAGATAATTCATATGGTGGGACAAAAAGATAAATGGAGAGAGCTTAGCTTGCCTGTAAGGACCTGCCGCTTTCGGCATAACACTTGAAGACGATGAATGGTACGCTTACAAGTAAATAAATCCAAGTTGCTCTGACTTGTTCTATGGCCCAGGTGTATGGATCCATTTGAGAAAACTATTCTAGATCTAGTAAACGAATGCCTACTAGATGGTGCCTCTAAAATAGATGGTCCCCTTTCTGGTAATTGAACAGGCGGCGATGTATTTCTTCTGGACTCAGGCTTTGATGCCACTAAAGCATAGAATTTGAATTGAAATTTATATATATGGTCATTAGGCATCTATGGCTTAGGCCCCAGAAAGCATAAAAAAGTAAAAAAAAACATACCATATCAGAAAAAAATTAAGCTATATCGTACTCTAGAATCCATGTCACAGACATTTAAATTGAGTATTTCTCTCGATTTCCGGGAACGAAAAAAACAACATAAAATTCACGGTAACTTCTGAACTAAGTCAGATATTACCATGAAAATTGGTAGATATATTTTACGTAACGTGACTGGACTGAAGATAACAACAAAATTTTATCAAGATGATCTTTTAACTTAATTCAGAAATAGAAATAATGTAACAGAAAATTTAACATTTCCTTTGACCTACTTTACAAGTCTTTATCTTCACTGTTCCGAAGATATGATGATGTCATGTCGAAAAGCAATGGAAATTTAGTTAATTCGTTTCTTAGAAGGATACCTGAGAATACTCTGGAGTCCAAAACACGCTTAAAAAAAAATAATAATAATAATGCTCCAAAATGCATTTCAGTGCTAACTGCATCCAATAGTAGAGTTACATTGTCACGAATGACGTAATAAAAACATAATCGGAATTCTTATGTTTGTCAACCACCTAATATCAATTCCTTAAAAACGAAGTTTTGTGGGGAATCCCTTTCCAAGCTACGTTGTCTCAGTCACAACAAATATGTTACTGGTGTACAATTTCGGTTTTTCAGTCGACAGAACCGACTCTACTGTACATAATTATGTCGAGATTTGGTCCATTTCCAAATTATGGCTACACTGCCAAATAGCATTTTTCTTCACTATCAATGTCGACAGCGATAGGTCCTTCAAGACAAGGTCACCCTCTACTTTCATCTCGATTTTATGATCTATTTTTCGCTTTACCTAAAAAGATTTTGTTTCCCAAGAGCAGGGTTTCCGTCAGGATTTTCACTTTGGAGAAGGGCGGGTGTAAAGTCAAAATTGGGAGGGTGTAAGTGAAGGTTTGTACGGTTTCTATCGATTTTTCAGAGCAAATATTTTAAAAGTTGAGGGGTGATGTCGAGACTTTAGGGGGTAAACACCCTCCCCCACAGGGAGGTCTCGCAGAATCACTGGTCAAGAGGATCGATCCGTCTTCTTCTTCATGTGCGATTTTTCTTCAATCATTCCTTCAATTATGTCCTATAGAAAACGATTTTTGACCAACCAATATTCTAACCAGTTTCAAAATCTCTTGTTTATTGCCTCCACTAATGTTTACCTGTCACCTACTCTCTTGAGCATCTCATTATATATCTTCGGTGCCCAGCTGAATTTTCCCAATCCCTTCCATGTCCACATATTTAGTTTTCTTCCAGGTGAAATTTTTCGCCTTTTTTTTTTTTTACCTGACCTACACACCTCTTCCTGGAGCTCTTGCATTGATTAATCGATCAATATGTATAGAGTTATTCCTGGTGGTAGTTCTCTGGTACTTGTGCAAGGTGAACCGAGAGTGTTTTTCGTTGCATTCTATCTGATGGAGACGATGTTATCGTAAGAACGGCGCTTACAGTATCAGCTGAATTCCGAATCATTGTACCAGCACAGAGAATCGAACTGGGGACCTTCTTGTTTACAAGATTATAAAAGCAAGTACTCGTGTCGTGACGTTGGGGAAAGGGGAGGAAAAACGTAACGATTTTATTTCGGGAAATTAATGAAACCTAATGAATATATAAAATTAAGTTATAAAGGTCAATATGGAAGGTGCAAGGAGGAAAAATTTATATAATATATTGACATTACATGATTTGTACTCTACCCATACACATATGCTAAATAAATCCTTTTTAATGAAAATAATTGCTTGGTGATCTGTGGCATGTAAATCCCCTGCGGTTTATGATATAAAAGCTCTGGTGTTCTTTATTTCCTCATTAGATTATTACGATTTTTGTTTTAATTGATCAAGTAATTCAGAAAATTAACTAGCCTTAATAATCTACACAGCAGCGTGCAGGATTAGTACCTTTAATAGTGTTTAAAATACCAAAAGCTTCTAATTCATAAGCTAATTATTGGAAGTGCATGTAATTAAGTTGATGTGTGTTGTCAATATATGTATATAAGTGTGTGTATAGATGTGTCTCTGTGTGTGTTATTATATGAATATATATATACATATATGTGAATGACTGAAAATAGATGAGGAAGTGAAGAAAACTATAATGTCGCTTCAAGTATCGGAATTCTAGCTCCAAAACTTTTTGTTACAAAATTTAACCCTCCCCTGCTCTGAATTAAGGAGTTCAGCCTCGTGATGACTGACCTCACCACCAAGAACTCTCAAGGTCACTGCCTGAGGGTGAGGGAAAAATTGCAGTGTGAGGTTGCAGAAAATTGAACGCAAGGATGAATGAGAGTGAAGACCCGAAACGGGTGGGCACAAGCGGAGACGTCAAGGTGAGGGTGATTATGAAGTGGATGAGGGTATGGTTGTAACGTGAATTTGAAGAAAATTGGGGACGTGAAGGTGATAGTGGAAGAGAAGCAAACTTGTGAAGGTTAGGATCAGGAAGGCGGAATCGTGAAGGTGAGAACCAAGTTGTAACTGTGAGGTTAAGAAAAAAATCGAGACTTGACGTTGAGTGTAAGTGTGAGAATAAGAGAAAGAAAACATGTAAGTGTGAGGAGAAAAGCAAACACGTAAGTGTGAGGGCAAAATGGAGGCGTGAAGATGAAGTTGAGAATGGAATGGATGAGGATCAAGTTGTAGCGTGAGGTTGAGAAAAAATAGGAGACGTGAGAGTGAAGTTGAAAAGTGCAGGTGAGGAAAAGAGAGCGCTGAAGATCCTTGATGAAGGTTTGAAGAAAGGAACACATATAATGTGTGGTCCAAACCTGGGACTCAAATATAACGGAAGACATCTCTCGGTGATCACATCTACCGCGTAAAGAGATAAGATTACGACCTGGACCTTAATGCTAGGTATCGTCACTGCATTTGTCTGGAGAGACAGAGAAAAACCTTTGAAAAAGCCAAGGATAGTAGGTATGACCAGAGATCAAACATTCTCCTTTTCCCCAGCAACGACCCTAACCACTAAGCTAATCGAGCTATGTTTTGCTGTCCTATTGGTCCATCCACAGCTTCATGACATGCTTCACGAAATTTGTAGCAGAAAACGAAGACCAATGTCAGGCACGGATTAAAAATATAGGAAGGTTATTATTATTATACTAACATGAATCTCTCTAAGCAAGAAAACCGATTCTGTTTTTCCATTGCCTTCTACCGGATGAAAACACTTTTAACATTCTAATAGTGGAACCTACAATTTTATGTGGATTTGAAATTATTTGTATCAGCACGAGAGAGTCCAGAAATCCATTAATTACAAGGCAACTAAAATTGTTACTGTAATACTGCAAAGTGTACGTCAGAAAGGATCATAAAGGAAAATGTACACGACACACGGCGAGAGAGTAATTATAAATTGATACGATTTGTCGGACACTCTTTTGTGCAAAGATTTCTAATATTTGGCAGGCACTTTCTCATATAACTACTACTAGGTATTTTAACCAACTTGGATCTAAGAAGAGCTACACGCTCAAAATGCAGTAATGAGAACATACAACATAGCCTGCCATCTTTTGGCGTAAAAAGAATAATGCACACTATACAGAATCTACTCGTATATTTGTTCAGGAGCACATCTTCATTATTTAACATAACTCATTTTAATAATTGGTGGTATGTTATTACAGTACCGAAAAAAAAAAACTTGTGTTAAGTCAATCAATTTAAATTTAACAGGTAAGTGGTTTCAGGATGACTACCATTTCTGTGCGTTAGTTAAATGCGGAGGGTCCAGTGCTATTCCATCACACAAGGCTGTGTAGCAGTTACAGTACGGAGAAGATGTTGAACTCCATTAAATTCAGGGCGATGTTAAGGTTAATGTAAAGCAAAGACCTCCAACAAAAGATGGTAGCACTATCTCCATATATGTCTAATGTATTTTTATCGTTGAATGAAGTTTCATTGCTGCTCCTACAAATTCAAGCCTCTAGAGTTCTAACTTACAGGGAAGAAAGTTCATAACCAGTTCAAGAGTTCGATCAATGCCGATTTTTTATTTTCGTTTTTCTTCATTGTTGAAAGAGCTTTATTGTTGTTGTGAATATCAAAACCCATAACAATGAAGCTCTTTCAACAATGAACAAGAAAGAAAATAAAAAATCGGCACGAACAGAACTCTTGAATTGGTTATGAACTTTCTTCTCCGAAAGTTAGAACTCTCCAGGCTTGAATTTGTAGGAGGAACACTAATTTCGTACAACGGTAAAAATACATTAGACATTATGGAGATAGTGCTGCCATCTTTAGTTGGAGTTCTTGGCTTTACAATAACCTTAACCTAAAAGAATTTAATAATATTACTCGTTAAATAGGAGAACTTTCAACAGTGTCATCAAAGTGCATATTGCTGTCCTCACGTTTCAACTCCGCCCTCACACTCAGTTTTCACTTTCGCCCTCCTCATCACTTACCCTCAATTGGAACTTTCTCCTCATCCACATCTTGCACGTGATGAAGGTGAAGAAATGTGAGTGAGATCAATCCTCATGACCTCCGCTCTCATGAGGTTGGATACGCCTGATGTACTGCCATCTTCAGTTGAGGACAGCATTATGTCTAAGCGATGACTTCCGTCAGTCAACATAACTTCTGCGGATAGGAATTACTCAAGTTAGCGGTCAGAACACTAATTCTAAGTACTATCCCAAGATTCGGTTGGTGCGACTCAGTCAGAATGATAACCGGAGTGAACATGGTTTCAATTTGATCCCTCTGCTAAAGTGCTTATCAGTGAGTTGATGGTATACCACAAGAGCTAGAGGTAACCGAGCCACCGTAGCTCAGTGTTAGAGCGTTGGCGTAGCATTTGGGAGGTTGTGGGTTTGATCCCAGCGACCGATCATTTTGACTTAGTTTTACCAGTTTTTTTTCTTAGTCACACCAGGCAAATGCTGGGATGATCAGGGTCAGCGACCGGTCATTCAACATAGGCCCTGGCCGACACCTTCCCGAATCCTTTCCCCTCCCTATCCCGGCCTGAACCTTAGTTGCCTAACGGCCATAAATAGAAAAAATAAGAGCTGGCGGTAGAATTAGCTCTGAGGCTGGTGGTGATAATGATTGGTGAGCTCAGTGCTGCCCGGAGCCACGAAGTGAACCATTAATAGTTTACCACTGCCTTTCATTGGATGAAGATGACGTTTTAGAACTGAATCTGCGGTTGCAAGTGGATTCTGATCTGCCACATTTAATATAGCCAACAGGGAAACTTACGCAAGATTAATTTGATAACAGGTTAACAAACGGGAAAAGCTATACAAAAAGGATAGTGAAAAGAAATATTTTTCCATAACTAAACCACAATGGTGTCCTCAGTTACAACGCTCCGTGACTTGTAATCAAAGGGTCTCGGGTTCGATACTCCATGGTAACACTTATATTAAACCGTATGTCTTCTCCTTAGGACGCCATCTTCATCTCCTGGATGACAATGCCAAAGCACCATCAGTTCGCCTTGCCCAGTGATATCCTGGGGTCATTGACCTGTCTCCGGCCAGAATACATATGATGATCACAATGCGATAAGTGAGTGAGCTCAGCGCACAAAAAGAAACTTTTAAACATTGCAAGGGCATCAAGTCATACTTATCGATCAAATTGGAAGCAAAGTTAAAGCAAAGTTAACACTCATTTATTTTGTAATAGCTATTTTATTCAAATTGAAAAAGATTGATATATATATATATAT
>JAGDQP010008266.1:52195-63696 GCA_022664845.1 Lepisma saccharinum
ATATATATATATATATATATATATATATATATATATATATATATATAGGGTGGTCCTGAAATAATGGCGCAAACTTCGGGAGGAGATTACTTACATACTTACATCAAAACAAGAAAAAGAGTTCCTTTTGAAGAAAGTAAAAATCATGCGCAGTTTCAGAGCTATAGGCGCTCAAAGTTTCAGAGGTAACGTCACAAATGACTTCATATCTCGACATATAATGACGTAAACGGTGTCGGCTTATACTCATCATACTTATGATTGAAGAAGTGCCTCATAGATAGGTATGGGTACTATTTTGATTCTGACTTGTCACGCTGACACTGCTTATGCCATTATGTGTCGAACTATGACGTAATTTGTAACGATGTCTCCGTCACTTCGAGCTGCTATAGATCCGAAACTACGCATAATTTTGACTTTCTTCAAAGAAACTATCTCCTTCTTTTGATAGAAGTAATCACCTTCCGATCTTTGCGCCATTATTTTAGGGGACACTCTATATAATTCTTTCCGGATTATCAATGAGCTGAGATGTAGTTGTTCAATGTTTCGAGAAATCAATAAATTGATAAGCTGTACCTGTGGTAGGCATGACAAGATATGTCTGTGGTTCAACATGTTATTAAAGATGTTCACCCTGGTCCTATTTTTAGTGTATTTTCAGGTGATACGGTATACAATTTTTCATTTTCTTTCACTTTCCCTATTTGCTGTAGATGGTTCAAGTCGGACTAGTTCCCTCCCTCATTGTGGTGCTTGGATTTACCTCCACACGTCTTCAAAGCATCGTTATCCACCCTTCACCGGGTACGAGTTTGTTCAAACGCACTGTCCGTTTTGAAGTCGAGTATATTGTACGCCCTCTCCCCATACCCTTACTACATTAGATACGTTTCTGCGGCCGTATGTCCTAGCTACAACGCGAGCAACAAAATTACCCACAAATCTCTCTGCTCCTTCGTGTTGCACACAGCACTGTAGCATGTCCTATGACACCTTCAGTTACACTACACATAATATAAAGGCTGCCTGTTTCTATGATCTTCAATGTGTATTACTCGCGGGTCCAACGGTCACGTAGAGCAGAAGACAGGAAAGGTTGAATGTCGACATTGCGCATTCCGGCCATTTATTTCCGAACAACCTGGTGTAAACTTACGGCGAAGACAATGACAACGAACTGAAGTGCACAAAGTGCAAAAATACCTGAAGGAAAGGCTGTCGCCTCAGCAGCTTATGAAAAACCGTGTCAATGGATGTCGCTTTATCCCAGTCTGAGTTCCGTTTTCGTTCTACCTGCTTTCGTTTAGGTGCGCTAGACGTTGAGTGCACATAGTGCAGAAAAACCACAACAAAAAGTTGTAGCCTCGTTAGTTAGATTAGAGGCAGCACGATAAATCAAGGTCATTGGATTCAAATCTGAAAACAGTTTCTTCTCATATGTTTTCATTTAGGTGCTAGTCTTCAATAAGGCTGAGCTCATATTATGAAAAAAAAATAACATAAGGCAAGATTGTAGTCTTATTAAATTAAAAATAGTCACCAAGAACAACGGATCTGAACCTAGATCTGAATTCAGTTTCTATCTACCTGTTTTGGTTCAGCCTGAACAGACTGACAAAGTTAAACATTTTTTTTCGCACAAAAGGGGCCAGGGATTCTACCAGGCCCCCCAATTGGCGGATGTCACCCCAAAATTCTCTAGCACTGAAACACACCCCAACTTAAAAAAAAAATTATACGATTAAAAATGAATAGAAATCCTACAAAACTCTACTTCCTCCCTTCACCCCACGAAACTAAAAACCTGGCAGAATGCCTGGCGAGCGGGCACTACAAAATAATAAACTTACTTGTACAAGCTTTGGAAATTGCAAAAACGTATACAAGAATAAAAAGTAACAAACAAAAACAAACACAACTACATACGTAACAGGTGTAAATATTTAAAATTAATTGTTTTGTACATTAAAAATGTAGATTTTACTTTTCGTCAGCCAAAAAGGATTCAGTCTTCAGCTGGCCTTCTTTCAGGGAATGATCAGGGCGTATTGCTTCCATAGCAATGGAAATACCCTACCCCCTGCCAACCGAAAAGTTCGCAAGGACTAGAAATAACATATTAAAAACCCGCCCTAGAGATAAACACCCGCAGAAGTTTACGTAAAAGAATTCCTCGTCTGATCTTGAGTTTACAGCTCGCCTAAATTTACTGCAAAATATTCGTGGATGGATACACTTTATGAGTCATCTAAATGAACGTAATGCCAAAAGAAGGAAGAAAGAAAAAGAAAGTACTCACCAGATCCACTCTTCGTCACTTCGTAGTTCTCTTTAGTTCCAGGACTGAGCCCCGAGATGGCAGCAGCTCTATTACTCATTTCAGGATCCAGTTGGGGCGGTGACTTGTCTGGCTGAAGCGGGGGTTCCGACCGAGGAGGTGGGGGACTCTTGCAGCCAGATAAAGCCCCTCGGGTCAAGGCCATGGCTTGTGTCTGCAAAAATATTTAAAAAAGAATAAAACAAAAGTGAGAGAGGTAGAAAAGAATGTGTGTTTTTTTTATTAATTCAGGTCAAGCTCACCACGCTGGACTCCCAGAAGAGGAAAAATTTATATATTTATTTACGTGTAGAGGTCAGTGACATGGGCTGCTAATATTGGCAAGAAACGCTCAATCTCTTGCCAATCTCGATATACCAAATGTTTATGCTACAACAGACTAAATGGAAATTCAGACTACAAAAATTCAAGGTTCCACACGGATTAAGAAGCTTTCGTAGGAATATTTATGGATAGGTTTTTGACCCACAGATGGCAGGATGGTTTACTCCTTCATGTTCAATTTACCTGGCAAATTGCTCTTTGATTGTTGTTTCCACGGTCAAGGATTCTGTTCATTCAAAATCCAAATGAAAAAACTGCTTTTGATTTCAAGATAACATGATTGAACCGGGTCTAGGACGTTTCGGTGCAGGACGTTTGGGTGTAGGACGTTTGGGTGCAGGTCGTTTCGGTGTAGGACGTTCCGGTGCACGGACATTTCGGTGTACGGGTGTTTCGGTGTAAGGACGTTTGGGTGCAAAGGATGATTTGGTGTAAGGGCGTTTCGGTGTATGAAACTGTTGATGAAAAATGCTTTTTATTTTCAAATGTAATTTGTGTATCATCATAAAGAGTGGAAATATAGTATAATAATTATTTTTAATGGGCAACGTAGGCCGATATAACTACTTTGTCTATAATGTAATGGAGTACCCTGAGTATTAATAGAAGATTTAAAATATCGTATACCGTGAAAAAATGTAAAGTAGGGTGTAACTAACATTAGACCTTTTGTCTGCTTTTTAGTTAATAATAAATGATGGCAATGCTATAGCTAAGCATGATTAAAAATGATGATTTTATATCTGATACCTATTTTTTTTTAACTCTTTTGGTGGGTCTTTAGTTTGTAGTTTCCAAAAGTGAAATTTTAATTGGAAGAATTTTCCATCATAGAAAACTCGACTGGTGTCAATGTTCATGACAGGGAAATTGGGGCGGTATTGGTCTTAATGTAAATATATAGAAGTGAACTTTTAATTGGAACTGGCCTGTGATTGGTGGAGACAGAAATCTAAAATAAACTTGTAATTTGAACTGTTCCGTGATTAGTGGATATAAGTAAATAGTAGATTATGTAAACTGTTACGTCACTCCGAAATGCTTTTTGTTTTAGTAAAGTTCATTATTGTAGGTAGAGATCTCCGACCAGACCGTAAACTCGGACAGAATACCTGTCACTTTATGTACCATTCCAATTTCGTTATCTAACGTTTTATATTTAAAAATATGTGGCCTTCCGGCACCTCTGTCTCAGGTCCAAAATGTTCTTTTTCGCAATGCTTAACCACTTTACATTACTAAAAACGTACCTTAAAATTGAGAAGAAGTTCTTATCTGTGCACCGAAAAACAATTTTCTTAGATACGTCAACATTTTAATTTAATTTAAAATGAGAATATGTTAGAATGGAAATTAACTAACTGGTTTTATCCAAACTTGCATTCTTATTTCAAATGAGGTAAACATGTTGATATCACATTTCTAACAAAATTGTTTCTCGATGCACAGATAAAAACCTATTTGTCTGTTTTAAGAAAGTGCTCTTTACCGTTTACAGAAATGGCTCTATTGTTTATCTCTTCTACTGGTAGGTCTATCATTTCTACCTGCCAATACATGAAACCCGGTGCAAAACAATAGAAGCTGAAACGTATCTGCCAAGTTGGGTTTAAGCATTTTGTTCCTCTACGGGCTTCGAAATTTAAGAGATCGAAAACACAGCTTAAGAAGGTTCATGTGTGCTCCCTTGCCTTTGCTCTTAATTCCTCATTCGTTTGCATTTTGCTACTTCTTTTCCCACACCACAATTCGAACCATTTCAAGCTGTCCGGCCGAGACAATCTGCCTCAATACAAGAAAACATTAAATACGTACTGCATAGCGGCCAAGGCTTTTGGTGCTTTTCTGATGATAATAGCAACAAACGTTAATGTGGGTCAATTTCTCAATGGTGTAATACAGTTCTCAAAGAAGAAGGAGGATTTCTTTTCAACGTAGCTTCCTTGTTTTACAATTGCTTCATAAAAATAAAATAAAAAATAAATAAAGATCCCAACGGTCTAACATTCTCTTAGAGGCAATTCGTTCGTTTCATAAAGATATTACTAACAGAAAGCAAGGCTTCTCAACCCCATTTCAGGTAAATATTTATATCTACCACACAACAGGCAGAGAGTAACGAAGGGTTTATATGCAGTTCTTTTATCTGAGAAATGATATCTAGGATCCAAATATTATGAGCCGAGAATTTAACATCTAATTCATCATGTGGGGTAAAGTGAAGTTTATGGTACCGAAGAAATGTAAAAATTATAGTAGAAATTGAAAGTGTTGAAACTTGAACACAAGCAAAGTTTTAAGCCAAGAACTTGTCATATGCGAGTGAAAGGGTCTTGCAATTATTAGGTCCCTCCGCGTTGAGAGCGGGCACATGAAATATTGAACGTCATGAGCATCGCGTATAATAATAAAAAAAAATCTAACCTAGATTCGCTCGATTGCCAGTGTCAGTGAATTTTGTAGCATTCATAACATGAAATGACGCCATTTGTAGTTCTCCACATGGCGCCATGTTTGTATGTGTTGGTTCAATGGTGGGCGTATTAATATAAATAATAATAATTATTATTATTATGACTTCCAAAGCCAAATACTTAAGTAGACAATTTCATGGATTTTGTCCGTGCATGCTCTACTATCTAAATAAAACGAATTTTAAAATCTCTGGCTCCAGTTGTAAGAGTCTCCACCTCTTTCAGGCATGTCTTATCTGGCTGCTGTAGAAAAATGAGGGTTTCAAACAATATATTCGGAGAAACAAAAATGTATACTTAATATTCCCTGACTTTACCGGGTGTTTGAAACTTTCCATGAAACTGTTTTTTTTTTCAGTCCCTTCTACTTGTAAGCTGAATTCCCTGACTTTTCGAAGTTTTTCAGGTCACTGGGAATCAGTGCTTGCCATCTACTAATTCAGGATGCTGCAGTATGAGATTTTAATGGAATTTCAAAATTTTTAATGCATTATAAAGAACGTTTCGATGCAGAGTTAGTTTTTACTTAGTCACTATTATGAACGCCGTATAATTAAGTAAGGATTGTTTACTGTCGGGGTCTTATTTGTAACAACGATTTGGAAGGTGTATGAGATTTCCTGTTGGGAACATCACAATTCAAGACCTGAACTGCAAAAGATCCCAAGTCCACTTTTTTTTCGTATTTGCATTTTGTCTGTTCATCGGTATCTATGTTGCAATGGTTATTCACTTGCATAATTACATCCTAATCATACCGCAGAAACCCTTTTTAATGAAAGGTAATTTCAGCTGAATAGAGGACTGTTTTTCGTTCCTGTTGAAAAAAATATTGCGGTGAACTTGGGATGTCTTGCAATTCAGGCGTTCAAATAAAATTGGGCGTAATTTCCTTCCGTTTGTGTTCTTCATTGTCCCAATGTAAAGGATAGATTATGAATTATGTGATGTTTAAAATTGTACCGATTTCCATACACCGTAAGGAACACAATGACATTTATGATACTTAGGAAAAATAAGTTTACTAACATTTTTTTTTATTCCAAGTATAAATTGTAAAAAAACAATCAAAATTGTAAATTGCTAAATGAGAATTGTATACATTCGACGAAATATGTAACGGTGGCAGGAGCATTTTGCTTGATTCCACTAAGCTCGAATGAAACGTTTATCACACCTGGAACTAAATATCTTCGTAAAGACCATTAGTTCGTTTCATAATTAGCACGGCTTTTCCACTCGCAAAGAAAGCAGTGATACTTCGTATAACCCTGCTGGAGACCAAGTTACAATACCGACAACTTTCAAATCAACACATATATTCCATTTGTGTGGTGCATCAAGTGCATGTCTTCAAAACAATAACCAATGAAACAAAACGAAGGCCATTTTCGTATTCAGCGACGTGAAATTCCTCTCTCTATATATATATGAATCCACCAAAGATACATTTTGGTTGTTAAACAGTGTAATTAATAAATATGTCCTTCATGGCATATTTATTTGAGATCCCGTTACAGTTTGAAAAATATGTAGACCTATTATATCTTTCTAAATACTAGTTTGCTATTTCTTATCTACTACCTTACTTAAACAAAAGTATACTTTACATTTCAAAGCATTTAGAGTGTCTCTAACTTTTGTTAACTAGATAGGACGTTTCGGTGTAAAGATTAAAATTTTTACACCAATATATCCTCACACCTAAACATCCGTACACCGAAACAGCCGTGCACCCAAACGTCCTACACCCAAACGTCCTGCACCCAAACGACCTACACCGAAACGTCCGGCACCCGATTGAACCGGAATGAGCAACTTGTAAGATAACGCTGAAATACTCAGGAGGTGCTCGTGTGAAATAGATCAAAATTCAATCAGGAAAACGTAATTAACATTATGTATGAACATGTCGCTAGTAATTATGTATGTTACCATTATACCTAAGAGCTTGTACCTGGGTTTTGTTAAAAGAGAAGATGATAATTAAATATACTAATTAATTATTTTGATTTATGGTTCTTCAATATGTAGTACTGGAGTCCGACACTCCATGCGACCCATTAAAATAGATATATTTTTCCTCCCAGTTTTTTATTTCCACTTTCTTAGTTTTATAAATTAGATTTAAGAGTACGCTAGCACGCCCGACGCCTGCGCTAGGTGGAACTTGGGTCCTACTCTCGGTCATAAGTGTTCAATATATGTTATTAGTACCAAACACTTCACTCAAAGGACCATGAAGAAATTAATATCCCTGAGATAAGGCAGATAGAAGATGCTTCAACTGTATAACGGTAATTAAAGATGCCTTCTTCGCAATACAAATAAAAATGAGGAATGGTTCTTGCAGCATAACGTATACAATTAAACTTCGTGTTTACACAACGGGCAATACATGTTATGAATGGGATTACATTAATACGTTCCTATCTTAATCAGAAGTCGAAAACCAGCCTTCATTTATTTTTAAGTAGCATTCGTTCGCGACTGACCTAAAGGTCACAGGAATTAATGGAAACGACCCTACATGACATAAAAGATACCATCATTACCTTTGCTGCAGTTTTTTAAAAAGTAATTTCCATTATGACATGTAACTACGAACCTCTAGGTGTTTCTGTTTGCAGAGGAATTTAAAAAAAAAAATCTTAAGTATCTGAAAACTCAAAAGTTTTCTACAGCGATTTTGATCTATATATACTATATAGAACCTTCCTTATTATACAAATTTACTATCTCAAGATTTAGGTTAAATTAGGCTACTGCTTGTTTCCGCTTTAGACTAACTACATTTCAAGGGGGTTCGACCCCCCCTCCTTCTCCCTGACGACGCCCATGGTAAATTGGTCATTGTTAGAACATTCCACAAAAGAAAAAAAAATCATTAGCAAACAAGAGAGATTACTATTTTGGATGGTGGAAATGAAGGCTTAATATCTTGCACTTAACCATGGTAAGTTCACTGCTAATTAATTCAGTATTAAATATTAATTGCAACTACTACTACCTTATTATTTTTTTTATTAAAATTTGCATTTATATCATAATAATGATATTACTCAATAATGGACAGTATATCTGAATTATGGGTTAGTGAAACGTAGGGATATCAAAACAGAGACGCAAAAACAGAGAGGAGAGGTTGTGTGTGTGTGAGATAGAGAGAGGCAAACTGGGAAGTCAGTCACGTGAATAAAGACGTGACGGCCACACTCGGTTTAGAAAGCCCCTGATATGCCTGTTCGTGGTCAGGTGGCACGCAGTGCTGACCATATAGCCATCACTCAGGTGGACGCAGTCCCACCAACCGCGGACAGATGGCGTTGGGGCAGGCTCAGAACCTATCGATCTGTCACGCCAGTGGTTATTATATTATTTATAGATGATATTTTGTTGTATTATAATTTATTTGCAGTATTTATGGTGTAATTGCAAAAGTTGCTCTTGTTATATTCACTGACCACTTTAGAGAAAACACGATTTTTTAAAAATATTTATGGCTTTTATTCATTTGAGGTGTCACTGATGAAACACCCTGGAAAACCCTCAGTCAGGATGGTCGACCGCTGGGATCGAACCCACGGTCTCCCGAATACTACGCCAACGCTCTACTATTGAACCACGGTGGCTCTGTACCATGAAGGGCTGTGAACTACTCTAAAATTTACCTTTGTTTTAATTTACAAATGATAAAGAGCAATATAATATTTGTTTGAAATATTTCTGGGATACGTAGACCCTCACCCAGGATATCTGGAGAGGTGTTCCCTTCTCGTAGACTAACTTTTGTGAACTCGTTGAATAATCACCTATGTATGGGAATACAGATGCAATCCCATCCTTAGCTATTAACTGATATAAGTCAACAATCGTAATTACAGTAATATGATAGAATTTATTTGTAATTTGCTCAGTAACTTTCATTTTGAGACCACTTTTACAGCGCAATTTTTGAGCCAACGTTTGTCTCTGGTGAGCAGACTGAGAACATCTACGTTGAATTCAATATCAGTAGGTATTCTCCCGGTATTTATCCGGTGGTACTAAGGAAAACCCGGAAGAATCTCAGTCAGGATGGTCTGCCCCGAGAGGGATTCGAATTGATGAACCTCACTCAAAGCCTACAAAAGCATAGTACGACACACCACAACTGGCTGAGCTACTGAGGTCAGTGGGAATATGTAGTACAATATGAGTAAACAATACTTACATGTATCATTTGCCAGAGAAATTGGAAAATGTACCATACAAGTAATCTTTCAAAGTCTGCTACTTTTATCATAGACATTTGTAATATAGATCTTTAATTAGAATGCCGTTTGTTTATTTTACGTACAGCCAGCCACATAGAAAGTAGCTTTTCGATTAGGGGAGCAAAGTCAAAAAAGCTTTCTTATTTACGTATTTAATATATAAGACTGCCTTGCTCGTTAGTGGGCAAAGGTCCCTTGTTCTGACATCCCGGCACACAATATAGCTGTGCAGAAGGAGCCTACTACTAGAATTGAATACCAGTCATTACTATGACTTAAATTTCGGGACAAAAGAGAAGGAAATAGGACAAATTCACACTGCCTACAGCTCACTGTAAAGAAAAGATTTAATTATTCTTAAAGTTGATAAATAAAGAGCGTAGAGAGTGAAAATTGTGTATACTTGATTAATAATCAACATAAATATGTAAAAAAAAAAAAGTGTGTGTGTGCATGTTAATGTATGATTGTTTCGAAAAAAAATAATAATGAATCGCTCGAAAAGATGCTATCTGCCCGGCAAATAAAAAGTAGCCCGAGTCGTAAGGGGGGGGGGGCACGTGCCCGGGTGCCACCCCCTTGGCTACGGCACTGTATTCAGATGCATAATTACAGTTGTATCGCTTGCAATCTTGATAATGACAACATAGGAAACTTGATGAATATTGCTGAGAGTCCAGTAGGCGAAGCAAGTATAGGTGAAATAATGCCTGCGAATGCGAAGATTCTGATTTTTAAGAACGTGAATGACAGCAGTATTTCCACCCTGTGGGGGTGTTAACCCCCATCCAAAGTCTCGACAACACCCCCAAACTTTGCTGTGAAAAATCAATAGAAATCGTACAAAACTTCACTTACACCCTCCGAATTTTGAGTTTACCCCTTCAAACTGAAAATCCTGGCGGAAACCCTGATTGACAGTATAAAAGGCAAGAAATGCTATATTGTTCATCTACACTGTTCATCTAATGCTATTTTATAAAAACAATTGTTCATCTACACTGTTAAAAATTTTCGGAAACATTCCTGGATAAAACAACGCAACAATAGATGCCTAGAAATTTCCAGTAACTTGGCAGAAAAAAAACAGCCACCTTGCAGCTTCAGAAAGAGAAAAATAGAAGCCGCAAACGAGATGCCTAGTGAGAAGTCTGGTCTCTTACCGATTGGACCAAAATGCCAGTGATGAGAAATCCCTATAACAAAACAGTATAGAGGCATGGGTGGATTTATGAGAGAACCCCGAGGGAAGGGGGCAATAGACCACAAAAGTCTTCCGTCAGATCCGGTTGGTTGTCATGGTAACCCGCCATGTTCAAGTCTAAACAACAGTGGTTGATTAATGTAGTTTCTTCGATAATAATAATTCATCATGGGTATGTGCTTCGTACCGGATTGCAAACGTTACAATGAAAGAGAGACATGTCGCTTTCAAAGGATGAAAACCAGAAAAAGAAAAAAAAAACAGCCATTACTTCCACAAGTTACTGTCTACGTTCCTACCATCAAACTTACTTGACTGTTTACTGTTATTTAGACTTGGCCCCCGCCGCTGCTATGGCAACCAACCGGATATGGCGTCAAGCCTTTAGTCCTCCATTACTTTAAGGGTGGAAGCTATTCCGGGGTTCATTTTAAGCCATTCTGAAATGACTGGGAGCAATGCCATGCCCCCTCCATAAATGCGCCCATATATAGAGGTCAGAAATATGTTGCCTGAAGCTCAACAAAATAAGACTTAAACAACGTTACTCTCACGGCTTAAGCCATATTTTATTTTTCTCTTTGTGAATTAATAATCACAATCCCTAGTTCACTGAGAATATTTTCCTTTCCTGCTCAACTGCGTAATCAAAATGGCGGCAGCACACACTTGATCAGAATTGCGTGTTTGGTTACGATAAGGAACGTTTTACTCTTTTTTTGCATAGGATATGTGCGCACATCAACTGAAACTGGAACCACCCAGTACCACAAACGAAATATATCGGTGCTTTTTCCAGGCTTACTACAAATACCAAAACATTACTGAATAAATCAAGGCATTTTCTGAAATTTTTTTTAACAGAGTATCTAAGAAAAGAATAAATAATATTAAGTCCG
>JAGDQP010008267.1:0-63695 GCA_022664845.1 Lepisma saccharinum
ATGTGGTAGCACCTCCCACTTAAGTGTTTCCAAGTAGTTTTGGACCCTTTTTGACGTGTTCGATGGGGCGTTGTCGTGGAGGAAAATCAGCTTGTCATGTCTTTGTTGATACTCCGGCCTTTTTTCACACAGAGCACGGTGCACGTTGATCAGTTGTTGTTGGCAGCGGTGGACATTGACAGTTTGACCCGGTTGCAACAGCTCAAAGTAGACGATACTCTGTTGATCCCACGAAACACACAGCATCGTCTTCCGTCCGAAGCGATTTGGTCTCGAGGAAGATGTTCATGTTTGGCCGGCATCAACCCATGATTTCTGGCGTTTCGGATTCGCGAAATAAATCCACTTTACATCGCCCGTCACAACCCGATGCAATAACGACTTTCTTCTTTGTTTAGTGAGCAACATTTTGCATGTGTGTTGGCGTGTATCCAGCTGCCGATCGGTCAATTCATGCGACACCTATTTTCCGATTTTCTGAACCGTTCCCATTGCACGTAGACGCATGGAAATGGCTGCTTGAGTAACGCCCAATTGCTCAGCAAGCATTTGCTGCGATTGGGTACCGTCCTCGTCCAACAGCACCTGCAATTGATGGTCCTCAAACTTCCTGGGCCGATTTTCACGCTTTTTGTCACTCAGGTCAAAATTGCACTCTTTGAACCTATAAAATCAAACTCGGCACATTGTTTCCGATAAAGCACTGTCACCATAGGCCTCCACAAACATTCGATGCGCGTCGGCAGCCGATTTCTTCAAATGGAAGCAGAAAAGCAGAGCTTCCCGCATATGCTCTTTTTCTGGCACAAAACTAGCTATGCTTACCAACGGAACACTGTGTGTTGTTATCAGCACTTGCTGATTATGTTCACTGATTCGCGTTGCCAGAGGTCCAACTCATCCACACAATAGGTCTGGCGTGCCCATGGTAGGACTTCATACGCTCACGAACGCCATCTATGGGCAAACAGCGGATTTAAGCTTATACACCTGGTAAATTAGAGAACTCATTTCGTTTTTTAAGAAAATGCGCACATAAGTAGTAAACGATTTGCTTGCCAGAATTGGTTGAATAAGTATACAGTTTATTATAAAACCACTTTACGCTATAGAGTGCAACGACGCGTAGGTAATGATTTATACAAATGTACAGAAGGTTCTTAATGGGGCGGAGTTCCTGGATCCAATCCTTTAAATTATCGAACCAATGACCGTGTTTTTGTACATCGCTGCATTATTGTGAAAATGCGTGAAGTCCATACTTGGCTGGAAAAGCATAATTTCAACAGTAATTGAGGCATTTGATGGACTGGATATTATCACGAAACAGCTCACATACCTACGGCTACTGACGTATTTATAATGTTCAGCAGAATTACACCAAGTCATAAAAATACATCCTAATACCAACATGCAGCACCTCCAGCCTTTCTTCATTGACAACTGGGGTCCTCTTGCTGAAAGTGTCTGCGCGCCATAACTAAACCCTCACATCAGCGTGAAACAACTAGTACTGTGGATTATAGGGCGACGCGAGAGGTTTTTATTTTCCCAGGGTCTATTTTTATCGTTTACGATCTTACTTCCGACTCTATTTTCGGTGACGCATTGTTAAGAGAGATATGCTTGTCATATTTTTGCTTCCATGCTGCA
This sequence comes from Lepisma saccharinum, assembly GCA_022664845.1. Taxonomy (NCBI): domain Eukaryota; kingdom Metazoa; phylum Arthropoda; class Insecta; order Zygentoma; family Lepismatidae; genus Lepisma; species Lepisma saccharinum. The sequence continues at coordinate 1,654 of JAGDQP010008267.1, forward strand.
TGGGGTCTAGATTTGCCTCTGGTATACCTACACCCTTTATGGTAAATAGATGTGAATTGAGCCTGTGTCGTTGTCTGTTATCGCGGTCTATCCTTACTACAAGAGGTTATTGACGATTAATTATGCAGTTTTGTCCTCTACTGAGCTGTGAAGCTTCCATGACGTATAAACGAGACAGAATGTGTCTTTAGTTTGTCACCCACTATTGCACCCCTCTGAACTCCGACAATTCACACCTTCTTTTCATGATCACATTGAGCCGTATTCAACACGAATTCAAACTGATTAATATCTTTGCATCCATCCATACCGCTAAATGATGGTTGCTTCACTTTAGATTTTACACGGTATATAATGACATGGTATTTTAGTGTATAACAGAAACAGCCTTTACATAGGTTGCATGCAGGACTGTATTCGAGTGTAAACTGAGATATACTCCGTATACCTTCTGATTTACCTAATACATTAAAGTATACCTTATGCTATGTTGCGTATATTATCTACTTTCGTTTCGTGTATTTATTAATTTTGGCAATAACTCCCGTGATATTAATATCATATACCGTGATATTAGTACCCGTGTAATCCATTTGGTCCCACTTGATCGGGAACAAAATGTTGTAAGGAGAAAGAGGTAATAAGTATGTGCGCGGCAGTATTTTGTTTGTTCTGTCAGTGCAGGTGTTGAGTAATATAAGGTTAGACTTGTGTTCTCAAAAGTAGAAATTTGACTTTTCGATGTATGGAGTAATTCCCATCATAATATATAGATTTGTAATAGGAAAAGCTAGTATATGTCGACTCCAGAAATCTTATATTTCATAGCGTGAAAGGGTCACTGACCTCAGAAAATCACTACAGGGTAAGATCCCGCACACAACGGCAATCCTGAGTGACATTTGTAAAAGGCTGTGTTTCAGTCGTAGAATGCATCTGCCGTGGTGACATTTAGAATAAAGCTCTGACCGCTATCTTTCTCATCCCATCCCCGACAGGATAGTATTACCGTATTCGTTGTCACTTATAGTGATAAGTCACTCTACTAGGCGACAATGTGAAATTTCAAATACATTTTTTGATGTTTTGTTTTGACAATTTCCACTCTGAAATATCGTGAGTGAAAACAAAATCTTGTACAATGCATTAGAAGCATTCACAACGAGTATAGGATAATATGCACACTCTTGATACTGTTTCCTAACGTGATTCTTACATGTTGCACTCAACACAAATGGTTATCTTTGGGAAAATGATTTGAAATTTCGAACTTCGTTTTTCAGATACTGATAACGGTTTCTAACAGTTTAATATTAATACATCATTTATTTTTAATGCACTCGGGATTGAACAGTTTGTGCCAGGAAGGATGTTTGTTGCGTAATGTACGTTTATTCTAAAAAGCATATGACTAAAATATTGTAAAACATATATCATTATCAGTAAGGTTGTAGGATACTGGTATATTGAAAACGAGACAGATATATTCTCGACTTATGATATTTTTTCATATTATTTTCTACGCCCTTTTTTATTTTAAATTTGGTTCAAAAATCTTGTCCTAAATACAGTGCAATACCACTAAATGGCATTAGTTAGCAAGTTTTAACACTCATAATAAGATTTCACTATATTGGGAAATGAATAGGAATAACTTACCTCGGGACAACGTGGTTAATATCGCAGACTTAAATGAACACACATGACATGATGTATTGTGTTTAAAAGGACTGAGAATGATTAGTATTGCCTCGTACATCACAAGAAAGACAAAGAGAATATCAGCCATTTTCAGGATGAGATATGGTAGTAACAATTCCTTTTTGCTCTGGAAGATATGCGAGATAACAAATCCGTTTACTTTAATGTTTTGTAAAATTTCGTCTTATTAATACTATTAAGAATTAATGCGAAGCATCTACTAAGAGAAGGAAATGATAAGACTGAAAATCCAAAGTTGCTGATTTTATGTACGCCACACTATACATTACACGTATACTAATCTTTATGTTTGTTTCTCATTAATATTATACATTTTCTCTACGGGTTAATTTGCTTTTCCTTTACTTATTAAATAAGTTATTGTACACCCTTTGAAGTGTATTGCAATGTTACTTAGTAACAATTGAGTTATCGTAACTGCATTTGCAAAGACGAAATCTATATTCAGTTTCTGAGATGAAACTCTCTGTCTTGGTAGAAAGGCTTTTTCGAAACTTTGCGTTCGGAGTGCAGTGCGATGGAGCGCTGTTGTGGTAAAGCTAGTCTTAAGTTAATTATACGCATACAAAGATTTGAGAGTTCAACTGAGTACCATTTGCATATAATCTATTACGACGAGTTTATGTTTTCTCTGAGTTGTTCAGCTATTAAAAGCTTGATGATAAAAGTAATTTACTTATTTCACAAACCAGTAACTAGTCACTTATTTAAAACTAGTCAGACTTTAATTACATCAATTGCCGTTCTCCATTTTAATTTAAATTCATATGTATATAGAGTTACCAGCTAATTTCATCTTGAAGGATATTACCTCATTTTCGTGTATTATGTTATCCCTAATGTTTCAAATATCTTGAAACGAGGTTCTTTTTCTATGACCATGATAAAAGTCTTGTGGTTTTAAAGTGTCTACGTTTTCGTGTTCCTTGTTTGAACTTAACCAACAAAGGGTTTTCCCTTCATGCGTTGTTCGATCAGCTGACAAGCTTATTAAATTGAAATATCCCCCAGTTAACCAGAATTTCAAGCTGTTCTAATTATTATCAATATACTCCTGTTGTAGAAAAAGGCACTTATTGATTAAAGTTAGCCTCGTGTTTCATTTTCATAATATTTAACAATTTATAATATTTTATTTTTCTACTAGTTTTTATTTCCTTCACGACCAGGCACTTCATTGCAATAATTTATTGAAGTATATCGTAGTCACAATACAAAAAGTTTGGAACTTAGTAAGTAAGTAAAAACTACACTCCCTGCTGTAAAATCTAATTCGCACCTTCCCAATCATGCCTAGCAGTATTATGCTATTGTAGTGTTGACACACAAGTAGAGTTAACATACTTCGTTAGCAGCTCAGAATAAAAATGAGGAAAAATTGTCACAGTAACATATTTTCCTTTTGTGAATTTTTGGGTTGGTACGAATGAAATGATCGACTTCACGCCTCCTGGGAAGCTCACCTGAGCAACACAACACAGAGATCGACTGAGATCATACGCCTAACGTCACAAACTCTATACGCCCTGCAAACAGGCTGGGGTACCCAGACAGCCAGGTGGTACAGTGTAGGTGAACAGGGTCTCTTGAAAATATACCACGGAGAAAACACAATTGCGAGTAATTTCTCTTCATAGGTAGTCTGCACAGTAGGCTGCAAAAAGGAGTAACAGCGCATTTGGGACTCCAATGGCGAATTTGCTGTTGGTTTGTCAAATTTAGTTGGAGTAACACAACATTGCGAAATGAGCCCCGGAGGCACCGACTAACATCAAGTTAGGGTAAAATGCTTAGAAAGCAAGTTGGAACGGATTCGCAGAAAAGTGTTCATAGTATTGCAGACGAGTTAGGCATACACAATATATATATCACTATAAGTCAGCAGTTCCGTGCGATCGGTAAGGGGGGAAAAGCTGGACTGATGCGTGCCACATGAGTTGACACCGGCCAAAAAGAATCGTCGTCTGGAGGTGTGCAGTTCTCTTATAGTAAGAATTAAGCTTTAAAGTTACCCGCATTAGATTATCACTTCAGACAAAACATGAATCCTCTATTACAACCGTAAATAGTCCGAAGAATGGTTGGATTGTGATCAACGTCCGGGACGGTCTCTTAAACCACTTTTTCACCCACGGAAAATTTTTGTTTCTGGTATGGGTGTTTGTGGTGGGAGTGATCCTTTATGCCACTCTCAGGCGAGATGAAACCATCACTGCAAATCCTTACAGTGCTGAACTCCATGAAATACAGCCCAAACCTGTCCGCAGGCATCCAGTATTACCTCACAAATTCTGAAACATTTTGGTTATGAGTAATTTGAACATCTTTATATTAATGACATTTATTGCAATTTCTTCCATCTATTTACTTGAAGCATTATAGGCTGCTCTTATCCTCCATATTGGTGACTTCTTCTTTTGAATTGTTTTAGTATAAAAGAAATCACAATTTTGGACGCTAGATAAACCGGCTGGAAGTCGAACTTTGAGAGATGAAAGTTATTAAGAGCATTTCTTTATATTAAAATGTTTTTATATGAATAGCATATTTTACAGTATTCTTCTATTCTCAAGGCTTATAAAATTGAAATTAACGTTAAGTAAGCAGGTATTTTCCGTCTGGGCAACGTCACTCAAAGAACGGTGCAGGCTCTCCATGAGTTGCTTTATGAAATGTTTCCTCACCCGCCGTATTCCCCGATCTCTCTGCCACTGACTACCACCTCTTACGGCAGCTCGATTACTTCTTAGTAGGGAAGACCTTCCCTAATGATAGTGCTGTTCAACAGGCGAGGATTTCTTTGCATCACACAATATACATTGTTTTTGGCCGCGGAGTCCAATTATAGGCTCAGAAATTGTAACAGCGTGTGGCTGCAGAGAGCGTCTACTTTGATAATCAGATAAAGTACTTTTCATTCATTTAACCTTTGTACTTGAGGCACCTCAGGCGGAGATTTCATTCACATCAACCTCTATTTTTTAAAATATTACAGTACCAATTAAACAATATTAGCAGTAAATGCATATAAGTTCAGGAATATTTTCGCAATTGTATATAAACTATTAAATGGATAATGGATGTGTGTAATTGCTATTTTAATCATATGAATGTGTTGCAAAATTATTGAGTCCGCTACCCTTATTTAGCATTAAAATGATGATGAATTATCAATGTTTAGAAGCAACTCTAGATCCAAGCTCTCAAATATCATCGTGGCAGAGGGAGGACGTGCAATGCAGATATCTAATTAATTTGAGGACTTTCTAAGAACTCTTTCTGTACTAGGCGATATTTTCTGAGGACCATTTTTAAGCTAATAATTCTAACTGTCCTTCTACACTGGCAAAAAAATATGCAAAAACTGTATCCGAATTCAGCGTCATTAAAGTGGTAGTTCGAAGTTTTCAACTTACTATCAATTTAGAGGGTAGTTATTGAAATAATTAACAGGGTTATTGCAATGATTTATTTTTGCATATGGATAAAACTGGAATATAAGATATTTGCCTCAATTAGAAATTGCCAATGAACATTCCAGCTTTCTGGACAAATATGCAAATCTATATCGATAGCCGGGGATTGGCGTACGTAATTGCGAAAATGGCAAATTACTGGTTTACGTACATAATACAATTAATTAATTCTTAGATTTTGCCCTTAAGTGCAAACTGCGCACATACCTACATGCCGCGTTTAAGTTTTGTAGACGAACATGAAATTTATAATCCTTACTCAGGGAATTCAGATGTGGGGTACGAAATGAAGTGATTGTAACTTCTTTTTTCTCCTAAATTACAAGCTTTCCCATAATGTGTATACTAACTTTCAACATTCACCACATCGGGGACTGCATTTTCGATTCAATGGACTCTTATTGTGAAACATAAAGTATTAATTTCAAAAATAAATATTTGACCATACTTAGAACGTACTCGAAAATCTTCATGACCAATTTCAGCATTCTATCGTATCGAAAATAACGTTTCGATAAATGGTATATGGGAGCAGTAATAGAATATGTAACTACTTAAGTGCATAGCTTGATATTTCTCCCGTAAATCCAAGATCCTCATAAAGTTTCATGCCTAACTTCAGTCATCTATTCGAATGGGAATTGCTTTTCTTGTACGCGGGGTATTAGGGTGCATAATAGTATAAGCGAATTGTATTTTAAACTAATATTTAATTCTAACTTACACACAAATTATCGTACTGAATTACTTTCTTTAGCTCAGCGCGAAGTGCCCTTTGGATATACGAGGAGGTTATGGCATTAGTGGGATACAACGGAACTGTAATTGCAAGATACACAAGAATCTTAATGCAACGTTCGGGAATATAGTCCAACATGTAGTATATTTTCGTCAGTGTGAAGTATTCGGGTACTCTCCAATCCTATTACCTTCTTTATGATGTAATTGAAGTTTTAAACCTTTTGCTGTGGATTTTAACCTTCCATTGAATATTCATTTCGAATTTCAACCTTTTAACCCACTTTAAAGTGGAGTTTTGATACTCGGCGACATTGGAGTACATAATTATGTTTTGGGGGTACTTAAAGGGCTAATTGTATTTTGTATTTTTTGCTCTAATAAACTGCCCTAAAATCATCATGCCGAATTTCAACTTCCTAATCCATAGAAAAGTAAATGTTCCAAATGCAGGGCTTGTGGGTTTGTTGTTGGTTTACGTCTGCGACCATGTGCATGTGCTACATTTGCCGAAATTCTCACCTTGGCATAAATTTTCGTGGCTAATTTCAACTTTGTAGAAAACGTGAAATGACTTGAAATGCTGGAAGGACAGACAGACCAGCACTATGCTCTACGGATATTAAAATGTAGACTGCTTAACAACTGCTTTCTTTAAAGCGAATTTAAAATTTAGCAGTGATGAACCATAACACTACCTATTATGCTAAATGTTGGTTAAAGTGTACCAATGAATATTTCGAATTCCTTTCTTTTACCTTAATGAAATATGTTTTGCTGAAACATAAAGGAAATGGTTTGTCTCTTTGTTACTAATTACTACTCTATTATATTTTAGTAGCTGGTGCTTATGCACACTAAATATTAATATTTAACTAAGTTATCAATTACTATTTAAAACGAGGATCTTAAATTAAAAGAATATGCAACTGCCTTATGTTTAGCTAAACTGCCTACTCTGAAAAAAATAAGTTGGTAAGTTTCGGTAAACAATCCAGGGCAGTGTAATATTTTTGACCAGCTTGTTAGACCGAACTGCATCAAGTGCACTATGTTTGGACAATTGTTACATAACCAACGCGATAGTGGGATTTAGGAACAAATAATTACTGGAGATGACCAGTGGATACATTTGTGTTATTTTAATACCAGCAAAATATTATTTGAACAACCAGCCTACGCGATTGATAAAGTGGTAAACAGGGCAGTTTGAGATGAACTGATGTACTGCAAGTAGGGAAGGTGATTGCCAAGTGCGTCGAAATCCAGTACGAAATGATGACGTCCTTTAGTTCCGGCTGCACGTAACTCAAGTAAAACTGAGTTGGATAGTCGTTTGGTCTAGGGTCCTGGATCATGCTTCTCGAAGGTGAAGACTGAATGCCGCCTGTGAAATCGACATTTGTCGACCCATGGACTAGTATAATTGAAAGGGTCGAAGTCAACACTAAAATATCCCAAATCGAATAAATTTAGAGCCATTCCATATTTTAGCTCAAACACACCCCGCTATAATGAAAGGAAAATAACATGTCGGAAGAGAGAACGCACTAAAGCAAATTTCCAAAATCGCCGGTATAAAATATAATATTTTCGAAGAAACAAAATTTTATCTCATCAAAAATAGAAACATGAACATTTTCTTCACCTGATTTCCTTCTTTACAGACCGACAAGTAATGTCTCCAAGGACAGTCAATTTAGTAACAGTGGTAACCGGTTTCCAGCATTTAAGCATCCCACCCACCGGCATTGGCAGAGCTTTATGAGAGGGAATTATTTCTACTTCGTTGAAAGACAAAAAGAATGGAGTCAAAAATTTAACATTGCTTTCAAAATTATTTTCTAGTAACTTTAAGATTATGAATTAGTGTAATATTATAGTTCGATATGTTATTTCACGACATATATATTCAGTTATATTGCTTATTTTCTTTAGAATAAAACTAAAAGTAAATGTATATATATCTTACCAGAAACACACCAGTCAAAAGTATAACAGAACATACAAGTCGCACATAATCCATGATACCTATAATAAAAAGGATAGATTGTATACTTATTTCTTGATACTTGATTTCTTTAACTATTTTGCAACTATTGAATCACTTTTTATGTGTGTAAGCAATCATATGCAGCAGTGCTGTCTGGTAACGAATAATATTGACGATGAAATATCTTAAATATAACATTTGTAACATCAATTGATCACTTTGTTACAAAGGAAATGATATTGCATTGCAATTAAAAAGTTCCAATTTTCCTATGCTATCTAATAGCAAAGCAGAAAATATAGATGATCCAAAGTGAATATCCTTAGATTAAATTAACTGTTCTGGAATACTTCATTTATGAGTTGAACTTTAATAGTACGTGCTAACTTCATTACGAGTCGATTGTTTCTGATCCAATTCCTCATATTTGATTCTACATTTCATTTTCACACAAAACTCGTCATATAATAAATTAAAGCTATCGTTAGTCTCCTTATTCGTATTCCTTATACTGATATCTGCTGTAACGTATATAAGCACACAACGTGTAGATTCAAGGACAAATGTTTGGGCCCAGTCGAAAACTTTATTCCTCCAAATTGCTTTGCAATGGATAGACCAATTGGAGTACAATTTTGTTTAACTTCTATAAACTAAAATTGGTCTATTAATTCCAACGTTATTCGGAGAATATAATTTTACGATCGGTTACGAGCTTGGTGGAGCTAATGCTACAAAGTATAGCGTTTCTAAGCAACATAGCCAAATGATGATATATTGTCTTATCTATAAGCTTCATTATATGCAGTTTTTATACTGACAGAGAACAGCGTTTATTATAAAGACAAACAGAAACCTAAGTGACTGAAACTAACAGTATATGAGAAACAAATATTTAACTTTAATACAGATAAAATATTTTTTCTTTTTAATTTTTAAATTTATTGCTCACAATTCCACGAAAATTAGGTACTTCTGCCATTCTGAACAAATATTGATAGCAATTTATAGTACCTCCCTATAGCATTTTAGATATAAACACACTTCTACTAAAAATCTAACATTTATGAACATGTTAGTCTTATTTCGACTTACTGCTGATTAATTTACTACAATTTGGAAGAATTCTCTAAAGTTACAATTTTTCTTTCAATGTTTAAAGTTATACCAAATTGGCGCTTGTGAGGTTGTGGTACGCGTGACCGAAAAGTACAAGCTGGATATATGGGCGATACAGGAAGTCCGGTGGGAGTGTCAGGATAGGGCAAACATTAAACAGGGCAAATACACGTTCTATTACGCGGAATACAGTCTCGCGATTTAGAAACAGGATTCCTTACGAGCAGTATCCTTCCCGCGGTTGAAAATATAGAATTCGTAAATGAAAGACTGTACTTTACGATACGTACCCGATTTTGAAACAAGGTTTTAGTGAATGCCTATGCTCCGACCGAGCAGGCTAATGATACCGAAAAAGATACATTTTACGAGGAACCAGAAATGCTGTTTGACCGATTACCGAAGTATAATACGAAAATTGTGTTGGGTGATTTCAACGCTAAAGTAGTTTGGGAGGGAAAATGTATACATTATCATATGAAAATACAGTCCTTGCGAAGAGACCAACAACAATTTGAAAAGACTGATAATATTCACGGTCTCGAAAATCCTATCAGTAAAGAGCACATACTTTCAGCCCAAAGAGATGCACAAATACACATGGGTATCTCCAGATGGCAAAACTCTCAACCAGATCAATAATGTGTTAGTAGATAGACGAAGACACATCAACATAATGGATGTTAGTTCTTACAGAGCAGCGGAAGGTGACACCGACCATCAATTAGTGATCACAAAACTGAGGAAAAGTTATGCATCGCAAACAGAGAAAGCAAGGGATTAAAACTACTTAACTTCAAAGTTAAACGGTTACATAATCCAAGCCTACAAGCAGACTATCAACTCGAAATCTCAAATAGGTTCGAAATCTTAAGAGACTCGAGTAGTAATGAAGAGGAAATTAATGTAATTAAGAAGTGGGAGGCGATTCGTGATACAGTGAAAGGCGCAGCGAAGCAACGTGTAAGTGAAAAGAAACACCAGAAAATCAAGCTTTGCTTTGATGAAGAATGCCTTAAACTTCATGAAGAACGAAAACAAGCAAGTCAGCGATGGCTAAGTAATAAAAGTGAAGCAAATACCAACCACCGGACTAACGTGAACGCAATGTCTCACGCTGGTTCAGAAACAAAGAGCGAGAATATCTGACGTAGAAAATTCAGGAGATAGAGGAAAACGGGAAAACAAATAATATGATGGATCTGTAAAAAGGGAAAACTCGTTAGGAAAAGGTTACCAGCCGATGTTAGTGATGATTAGAAATGAGCACGGAGATCTTCAGGCTAATCTGACTAAAATTATCAATGTGTGGAAAGGGTATATCGACAAACTTCTTAATGTAAACAACGGAGAATGAACAGAGGGATTTGAAATATATACCGCAGAACCATGGATACCGGAATTTAGGGAAATCGAGGTGGAAATGTCGATAAAGAAATTTAAAAATTTCAAATCACTGGGAAGAGACATAGTTCCAGACAAATTAATTAAAGTGGGAGGAACGGCACTAATCAAGGAACTGCATAAATTGATAAACCTTATGTGGAGAAAGAAAGAGCTTCCAAATGAATGGTAAACCTCTACAATAGTTCCGGTTTATAAACAAAAACGATAAATCGGACTAAAATAATTACCGCAGAATCTCGTTACTCTCAAAATGTTACAATATGCTGCTGCTAAATGTATATGTAGATAAAATAATTGGAGATCATCAACGTGGAGTTAGAAGAAATACATCCACGTTGGGCCAGATTTTCGCCTTGAGACAAATCTTGGAGAAGAAATGAGGATACAGTGAGACCGTTCACCAGTTATTCATAGATTTTAGGGAAGCTTTTGATCCTATCAAAAGGATATGTAGTATAGTATCCTGGTACAATTTTTGAATTCCGAAGAAACTTGTTTAACACGTTAGAATGTGTCTCAGCAACCCCATAAGCTGAGTATGCATAGGTAATAATATGCCAGATAGTTTGAATATTCGCAACGGACTGAAATAAGGTGATACCTTGGAACCATAACGGTTTAACTTTCCTTTAGAATATGCGTTTTTAAAAATAAAACAGGACAAAAAGGGATTAACGTTGAATGGCTTGAATCAACTGTTCGTGTACGCGGATGATGTAGATTTAATAGGGAAAAATGTTGCACTACAGAGTAACACCGATGTCTTAGTAGAAGCGTGCGATAAGATAGGCTTAAAGGTAAACATAGAGAAAACGAAATACATGATAACAAGCAGAAAGACAGAAAATAACGGAAATAGCTACGTAAGAATTAAGAATGAGAACATAGAGAAAATAAACCTATGTAAATTCTTGGAAACGTATGTAACAATAAAAAACGACGTACCTGAAGAAATAAAAGTCGTTTAGTATCGGGAAGGCATGTTTCTATTCAGTCCAGAAGCTATTAAGCTCGAGCCTAATATGAAGGAGGTTGAAATTGAGAATATTCAAAACGGTTCTTCTACCGCTAATATTTTACGGTAGCGTAAGAGTACGGCCCTAGATGCTTAACGTCAATTACGATTTTTTGAAAATAAGGTATTGAGAAAGATATACAAGACGAAACGGGACGATATGACTGGGGAATAGAGTAGACTGCACTGTACGATTCACCCGATGTTGTAAGAAAAATGAAATCGCGACGACTATGGTGGGCAGACCATTTATCTGGTACGGGAGAAAAACGAAGATTATAATATTGGAAACCCGAAGGGAAAGAGACCGTTGGGAAGACCGAGAGGATGTTGGGAAAACAATATTACAATGGATCCTCGATAATTAGGTGTTTGTGATTAAAACTGGCTTGATCTTGCCCAGGATAGAAACGGATGGTCATCGTTCGTTACTGTGGCGATGAACTTGGGAGTTCCGTAAGCCATAGAGTAAGTACGTATGTAATTAAATAATATTTCAAGTTCAAAAATGGTGTTATTAGAATGCAATTGGGGTTATAATTCTTGGTTAATAAAATCACCATAATTTGCTCCCATTTAATATATATACCATTCTTCACCATCAAAAAGCTACTTGATGCAAGACCGAGGTATTTCTTAGAGAATGCTGCTTGCCAAAGGGCAAAACATGCTTGAACATAACATGAAAGATAATCGATATTATTAAACTAAAAGCTTCATATGATTCCTTTCGAATATTTAAGGGTAACAAAATATGAAAACTTTCAATTGATACAAGAAGAAACAACTACCAAAAAACAGCCTGCTGCTTGGATCGTAGTGTCTATTCCCAAAGTTTCCTTGCTTATTTAATCTCTATAACATCTGATAGGATCATTGAATGCCCTCTATAATTTAAATGGCATTGCTTCAAACTACTTGATTGTGCTTCAACTGGATATCATTTTGGCGTCGAATAACAGGCAATAATTATTATTGTTAAGTCTGGTATTTAAGTCTATCTTTTACTTATTTATATTCGTCACTATGCTTTGCCTCACATTATTTATTATCCCCAAAATTCGCTTGTGGTTTTTCGTTCATGTTAGAAAAGGAGATTTTCTGTGTAACAGAACTTATTTGAAAACACGTTTTCTTATTTAGGTGAAGCGCAAGATTGTTTGCTTATATCAGACAAATTAACTATGATTTATATATTTTTACTTTAAATCTAACATAGTTCCTAGTGCTTGCTCCAACAGGCATTATTCCTTAAATATAAGTGACAAGCTTAGCGGGTAGTTGTATGTCAACCTCATAGAAATTCAATACAAAAATATTTATTAACATGTTTCACACTTGATTGAAATTCCGGATCTGAACACAATCAATCAGCGCTTTACTTCAAGATGTCACTTTTGTCTTCATAGTAAAAAATGAATGTTTAAGATTCACACTTACAATCAATTGCTCAGCAAAACAGCTCTCGGGTATTAAGTATTTCTTCTACGTCTCTAAATAAATTGATAATAGTCAGTTAATCCACTAATAAAATGTACTTTGGACAAATCTCTTCCTCTCTAACACAAAACATGTACTTTACATATTTGATGTCCTCACCTGTGCCAGTTTTGCCTCTTTTGTGAATTTCTCCATGATCAGTCAACGTAAAATTCTCTGTCCTCATTTTGTATTCCAACATGTAATTGTATTCTAGGTTGTCGAAAGGTGTGAGTTCTCGAGATGTAGACAAAGATCGGTCATTAAAAAATCCACAGCAGGTGAGAACGTTAAAAACCTACGAAAGGATATTTTAGTTCTTAAAATTATATGTTTAAGAATACATATAAATGATTACATTTAGTTAGTGGCAAACTCTGAAACTAATTCAAGTTACAGTACATTTTTTATCCATTGCGATGTTTGTTTTTACATGAGGTTAAGAACAGGAAAGTGAATGAGTCCAGATATATCTCACGTCACAAATAATAAATTGGGTGTAGGGACGGAGCAAGGATTTGGTAAAAGGGGGAGACGGAGATATTTACAGAGTAGGCAAACGTGATCCAAGGTAATCGATCAGAACATAAACACATAAAAATAATTCAAATCGTTAGTCGTTTACTATTATAACTGGCAAAATATAAATTATTAAATATAATTTCAATAACGGAAATAATCGGTTACATGTACTAAGCTGGACTTTTTTTTTCCATTAGACATCTCAAGTTCACACCCACGGCTACTTGAATATATTCTATAAAAAGTTCTTGGAAGATAGTGTAGCATATGTTGGCCGTTTACCATTCTCCTTTTTATTTTATTTATTAAACATTGATTATCAGGTTTCAGTATGTTTCACCAAAACACTAAAGACAAAGATTACTATTTATTTTCTTGTAGGATCATATAACCACGTATACACCCTTATTAAAATTATAAAAAAAATGTACCGATTCATTATATTCAGCGCGCCGACACCTCTCTTACCTAATAACGCTGCGGTTTTCCTCACATGCAGAATTTCCGATTGTGTTAGCTCATATACTCTGAATGAGTTCATGACTCAAAGATTTTACGATTAAAGATTGGGTGATCTCTTCCACCTTAATTCTTGTAACTGCTTAACCAAAGAGGATCACCCCATCCAGTTCAGCGAGATTAAAATACCGATTTTTTATAGACATGCGTATCTTCATTTCTTCTTATGAGCAGAAAAATATACATCAATATACTAGTATACGCTAGATTTGCAGAAATATTAGTATGTACTCAGTACAAGGTATATTAGTAGTTTACGTGTGTAGTAAACATAATATATGTGAACTCATTTACCTATATAATGAAGAGTAAAAAAGAGTGCAAAAGATGATGAAGTTTGAATGACACCAATGAGTGGTCAATAAACTCCCTGATCCACCAAATTGTTCTTGTGTCTCACATTTATTGGAGATACTAGTAAAAGAAATATACTTACATGTATGTACGATAATGATATTTACGACATTTTGCGGTAACTTAAGTTCTTGTCACCTCCATGTATCCTCTCTTCTGTGGGAACCCAAAATCGCTCCTGTAATATTTACTATTTTTCTCTATTATTTCTAAACGAATTTTTATATAAAGTTAATACTAACACACACAAGAAAACAACAACATAGACACCTAAATGATGAAGTATAGATTTTAAAAAAATGTATGTTAGAAGTAAGAGGAGGCAACCTAATACCGCAAATACAAGCAAGAGACTGTATTTAAGCAGCAAAATTGGAGTTACAAGTTATAGCACATTAAATATAGATTCAAGCCATGATTAAATACCGTAAAACTGAACTTTGACACAGTAATGCAGGTTTTTATGTTGATTAACATGTCTAAAGTACCCAATCCTTCTAAACATAATTTCTCCAATAAAGAATAAACGAGCATAGCCCTTAGACGTCGGCCAAAAAAATCATGAGCTTGGTCACAATCCTTATTATCGTAGAGCCATTATGAATGATGCATCATTGGAAAAGGCATGGAAAGCAGTACCAACTAAGTAAATTTATTTCCATCGTGCCTAAATTGTGGAAGAAGAATAAGATTTTTTTAAATGTATTTTTTATGAAAACGAGGGACACTTGCATTTATGCAACACTTGCATTTATAGTACGCCGAAAAACTCTCCTTACCTGTAGTATATCTTAGACATGCATGTCAATCATACCCAGCAAAAGAAACATCGGTGCAATGCAAAGTAAGAAAAAAATGTTAAAAATTCACAAGTACCGTGGCACAGTCCACTGGCTATAAACAGCATAAAATATTTTAACTTGTTATTCCTTTGGAATGAAACAGTTAAACAAGTCCAAAGTTTGTGTTTGAAGTTTTTGGCGAGGCTTCTAGCTCGAGCCTTCCCTTCATATCAAATAAGAGATCATCGAGTTGCACAATGGCACTACTTTCATCTGTTAACTCACTGATGACTAAAGAGGAAATCCTCCACGCCGTATCTAAAATATGTTTTCTCTGCGTTTTTCAATTTATCGTGTTTGATCACCATCTAGGACATACTTTATTCCTTTTCGTATTCCTTTGGAGTTGTGTATACCTTCTTTATTCTACGTGTACACCTCCCGTTAAGTATCGATTTACAAGTTTACTTGATTTGTGTGCGAGTTTATTTTATAGCTTTTTTATTTTATCGCTTTAAATTCTAGTGTCAGATTCGATTGTTTCACTGGTTGCTCTGACTTTATTTTCTCTTTCAATTATTTGGTTTTGTTTGGAATGTTTTAACTTTTCGATAACCCTACTGTTTCTATCGCGATTCTCTCTCGCTTAACCTTTAGTGCATTAACTGTGACTGTGCCATTTTCTTTTTTGGTATTGATGTTTCCCATTACTTGCTGCGTTTCTTTTATTATGTTCAGCTTCTTTGAATTCTGTAACACATCCTTCAATAGATAAACTTAGTTGTTTAAACCTCCTGCTTTTATACATTTCTCTTTTATGTCTTTAGTATGCTCATAGATTTAGGCCCTCGAAACGGCAAATTTCGTGTTTGTCATGCCAGTATCCTTTTTCTCTTTGATGGACGAATTAAAAATTTCCTTATTTTAAACAGGGCAATATAGTTAGTTCTTTTTTAAATCTGCCTCACAACTTTAATTCTGTGTTTCTGTGCTGACTTGACAAGATTCAAAGCTATTACGAAATAGATGAGTTAGTATTGGAAAACATATTTTACTTTTTGAAATAAAATGTTCATATATAACTCTTGAAGAATAATTTTGAATGTCTGAAAATTATTTCGCTAAAACAAGTTATTAAAGATTTGCCACCGTTGGTCACAACGTACAGCTGTGAAATAAGAATAGTATTTCCCTGTTTGGACAAAAATCGTCGAGAGAAACATATCTAATGTTGAGCCTGACTTAATACTGAAACTGTTTTCCATTGATCTTGATGTAACGAAATTGGTCTAAGATTTGAAGCAATACCATTTTCCTATTGAGATGAAGATTGACAATTGTATTCGTATGTTTTGCTTCTTCATAATTGTAAGTTGTAATTTGATATTGCTTCTATAGAATTACATTTTGCAAGTGTAATGGGGTAACTTTATTCATATAAGACACGCAGTTCTAAATCTTGGCAATGCGGTTTATTGTTTTCTGTTTAGTATTAAGTACAGTAATTTGGCGTGCTCTTTTTAATTTTGAAATAAACTAAAATTTTACATTTTTAAAATTACATTATCTATTCTATTAATAAATAATTTTGATATCAAGTTTTTGTGATGTAACGCATTTTAATGAGGTAAATACTTATTGATACATTTTGGTACCTGAATGGAAGAGGTGACAAACTAGGTGGGCAGTAGTAGGTTAACAGTCTCACGTAGTAGTCTGAAGAAAATTATTAGAACTATACGGACCTACTCGGCGGACGAAATAACATTCATGAATAACATGAATATTCAAATAACATGAATATATTCATCCAGACATAAACAAATTATGACCTCTTGTTCTACATAGTGAACCGACACTTAACTGGAGGTGTATACATAATGTATTCAAAGAAATGTAAAGGCTCATAAATACGAAAATATATTTAAAAATATGTCCTAGATAGTGAGCAAGCATAGTCAATTGACAACCACACACAAAATCTTGAATACATAAGGGATCTATACAATTGGGGTGCATGCGCTGTAGTCATTAATGAGATAACATGTATAAGGGAAGACAGTATATAGCTGGAGCTGTTAGCTGATATGAATGTTAGGTTTGGTCTCCAAGACTCTCCAAAAGCCCTGAAATACACAGATGACAGAGCAACCTATCAGGTCAAATTGTACAATGAATTTTGGTGGAAATCTATTAAAGACTTCTCCTAGTTTAGAAATGCCGAAATGCCGAAACCCTTTATAAATGTTAATGTAATTTGTGCCTTTCTTGGAACTCAAGCGTTGGAGGCATATGGAGTTTAAATATTATTTTTCAGTATTTAATGTTATAACTATCTATATACAATTTCATCTTTACTCTAATTAGTAATCGAAGGTAAAGGGAATTTTTGTCTAAAGGCTTTGTGACTTGTGTTTTTCTTGTATTATGCAAACAAGAAGTGCAGAAAATCAAACGTGGAAGACATCGTTACTTTTAGTGTTTTGTTCAGTCTACATAATTTCAACTTTACCGTATTTAATCGGAGGTAAAGGTGATTTCTGTCTGCAACTCCTGTACTATCAGTGTTGACTACAACATCAGTAGAACCTTTGAATACCACAAAAGTGAACGATACTAAACCAAATTAGGAACCAGCGTTTTGGGGGTTCTCTACTCAGAGAGTGGGATAGAAGCCAGGGTAGTAAATTGACCGAATATACATTGCTCATATTCCCTTATTTTGAATACACTTGTACATAATCTTTTCGCTTTTTTTCTTTCACACATCCTTACAGAGATTTCCATATATTGTTAGATCCGCATGTATCAGTTTGAATCACACCTGAGTGCTGTATTCATTCAACAGCTGAAGTTGCGTTGAAATTATTTATGTAAAAATATTCACCTCATCTTCTATTGCAGATTGC
This sequence comes from Lepisma saccharinum, assembly GCA_022664845.1. Classification (NCBI taxonomy): domain Eukaryota; kingdom Metazoa; phylum Arthropoda; class Insecta; order Zygentoma; family Lepismatidae; genus Lepisma; species Lepisma saccharinum. The sequence continues at coordinate 19,689 of JAGDQP010008267.1, forward strand.
GGAAAGTGTTTTAGTAAGCACATAGTCTATTCTTCAAATCAAGTTGTCCTTAAAATTATTTTCCTTTCGCAAGTCTGAAAGATATAAGTGCTAAAATATTTTTCTGCTGTGTTCCTTTTTTATTTTTCGCGATTTTGCTTTAGTTTAGGATGATTTTTTAAGTTTAAAGTCTTGAATGCAGGGGATTAAACTACGTTTCTTAATATTTATTTGATTGGAGTTTCTTGTGGAAACTAATTATGTTACTTGAGACCGAAACATTTTGTTTGCACCCTATTTTCTGCTCGTGTTGTTTTACAAAGTCTAATTCAAAGAATACTTTCATTTAATGGGGTAGAATTATGGCAGCTAACTACGTTTCCGTGTCAAAGTGTGTTTATTACTCGTACATTGACTGGTGATGTATAAAATTATGCTACAAATCCGATTGAATCTCCTAGAACACAGACCGCATTGAATGGTGCTAATTATATAAGTTTTTTTCTTCTAATACCATTTAGACAAGAAGAGTGTCACGTGAACTCAGTTCTTTTTAGTTCTAACCGATTAATTATATATTCCGTTTAATTTTTGTCCAAATACTTCAACAGGAGAGTTAAATTTTACACGCTGAACTAGAGCATATCTCCCAAATAAAATTCGTATCACCCTCATAATTTACATACATGCTAACACGAAACACAATCACAAAATTGTTAAAGCTCCTACCTTACGTTAACACTAGTTAATAATAAGTAACACACATATAAATGTCAATATGACGAACTTTCATGCGGAATTAACACCTCGGATTCTCTTCACAGCTTCAGTATAAAAAGCTATCTTCTCACAACTGTAGGACTTCGTCTATGTCGCGTTGTTAATCTGCACTACAATCACTCCATTAATCGCGTAACGTGTTTGAAAAATATGACACGTTTGAACTTTTAATATATTTATTGCATTTAGGTAACTCTGGATCAAACCTGGATAAGGTTGCGGCACAGGATGTTCGAAGGTGGTTAGTCAGAGCCTATATTCAAATTATCATCCTGTCCTTTGATTTGTATGATTGAGGAAAGTCTCTTGAAAAACTAGATTCAGGATAGGCGTCGACTAGGATCATGCCGGGACCTGATTGCAAAGCAAATCTACCAACAGAGCTAGGGTCTCTCACTAATATGGCACATATTGTGTCTCACCCACTGCGGTGTCTCTTCCACTTTTACTCTACACGAAGTCAAGTGATATCATTATCTCAATATGTTAATCTGATTAACAAAATAGTACTCTTGAAAGCTATTTGTTTATGACTTCATACAGTTCTCAAATGGATTTCTAGTTCACAATTATTATTTCTCATGCATTCTATCTATGGCCATAAGAACTGAATTGAAGAACATCCCAAGTCCACCGGAGCTTTTTTTTAGAAGGAACACAAAAGAGTCCAAGGTCTTGGTATGTTACTCTATAAAGCTGAAATTGTTTTGTATTAAAAAGGGGTTTCTGTGGTGGGATTAGGATGTAATATTTATGCAAGTGAATAGCCCTTGGAACATACGTATATACCGACGAACAAAAAAAATGCAAATACCAAAAAAAAGTGCACATGGGATCTTTGAAAATTCAGGTCTTCAATTGAAACACATAGAATCTATATAAAAAAAATAGAATATAGATATACTGGGTGTCCCCGCAATAATGGCACAAACTTCGGGAGGTGGCTACTTACATAAAAAGTTATTTGAAGAAATTCCGAAGTCTGATTAGTTTCGGAGATACAAGCACTCAAACTCAAGTGGCATCGTTAAAAATGACGCCATATTACGGCACGGTCACAGTAGCATTTTGATTAACTGAAGTGCCGGAGAAACATGTTTCACAAATTAAGATCTTCATTGTCAAGAAATTAATAAGGAAAGCATATAAATCTGCTCTAAGCTGCATTCGCCAATCATAACATAACATAAATTGATATATTCTCTCCTACTTTTCGCCTGATCCTTACGTTATTACTTTCAGCGATTGTATCTCGAAAACTGCTCTGATTTAGGGATTTCCTTAAAGGAACCTTTTAAAATTTCGTTTCGCCATTATTTCGGAGAGACACTCTATACAGTAGTAGCGTAAGCGGGACAAGAGGTCCCCGCCTCGTGCTCTAAGCGTTGAGGGGGCCCGCTGCTCATCAGTGGGACGATATAAAAAAATTGGGACAAAATTACAAAATTCCAATTAGAAAATAAGCTCGAAAACCATCTCACGTTGTAGTTAAATGTCCAATACACACTAAACTACTTCGTTTGTAATTCTGAAACGGGCCGCTCAGATTTGCTTATTTTATCGACATTTTCGGAATGCGGTTATCTAAATATTCTATCTGTAACCTAAACTGAGGAAAATAATTTGTTATGTAAATATTGTAGGCTGAGCAGTTGTTAGGTAGTTCAGTGTTTCCCTCCATTTTTATGGAAATTTAATTTTTTAATTTAAATATCTGTTGTATAATTACTGAAAATTAAACGTAAAATTGCGCATGCCACTTATCACATTTTCATAAATTTTACGAAAATATATTATAACAACTCCAGTTGTTTGTAATTTGCATTGGGTTAATTCCACAGAATTTCGACAAGTGGTGGTCGCTCAACTATTTTCGAATTCCTTCATATTTGATACATTGAATGCCTTTGATACAAAATGGGGAGGAGTACATTAACAAAATTTGGCAAAACTTTCTTTGTTTACATTCTAAAATCCCTGAAAGTTTCATTTTGTTATTCATACACCTCAATGAAATACAGCTTCTAAAAATTACTTTAAAAGCTATAGTCGTGTCAATACAAATTATCATTGAACAATGAGGCTATTGTTAATAATGTTGTATTCTATCAGAGTAATCATTTAAATCACGTGCCTTAAGCACAAATATATTATGTTTTACGATCTTTGGTAGTGCATAGAGCTATTTGAGCTTGTTTCTTTTTGCTGCTTAAGGAATACCTGTAGTTTAAAAGCACCCATCTCGAATCCGATGGTACGAATTCTTCCTGAGCGACACTTTTTTAGACACATTATAAACGCAGCCATGTGATGCAAGGAAATGTTATTCTTTTCGTTAGGACTAATATAATCTGTTTGCCTACATTATACTTGGATCTCGCGATTAAAATTGAGTGGCTGTTTTATTTCTATTTGCTTAAAAATTATGTCATATCATGCAAATTTAGGTTATACTTCCATTGTTATTTAAATCACTCTCTGGAATACAGCTTCTTAAAATTGATGCAAGAAAGTTACAGAACGGTTGTGGGACTGAGGGTTAGCTAAACGCTGACCGTCACTTCAGCACATCAGCTATTTGCGAATCAGCGGTATCTTAGGATGCTGGATGTAACGTCTTTGTTAGATATTATTACTACTAAGAAGCAGGTCTGTGTATTTTATTAGACCTAACAAGTATTATCTCCTTACGTAACATTCGTTTGCATTGTAAATAACTTAAAAAGAAAAGATGAAGTTTTAACGCGAGATTCAAGTATAATGTAGGCAAATGGAATATATTAGGCCTAACGAAAGGAACAAAATTTTTTCGCATGACCAGGTTGCGTACATAACTTGTAAGAAAAAGCTGTCACTCAGGAAGAGTTTGTACCATCAATCGGAGAGGAGCGTTTAAACCACAGTTTGTACTTAAACAGCAGATAAAAGGAAGCTAAAATTGCGCCGTGTACTAACACAGGACGTAAAACATAATATTTTTGTGCTTAAGGCACGTTATTTAAATGATTACTCTGGTATAATACAATATTATAACAATGGCCTCATTTTTCAATAATAATTTCTATTGACACGAATATAGCTTTATCAGCAATTTTAGGATGTTATATTTGGGGCTTGAATAACAAAACGAAACTTTCAGGAGTTTTAGATTATAAACAAAGGAACTCCTATCCGAAATTTTGATAGTGTACTCCCTCTCCCATTCGACTTACAACCCCTCAAAATTAGACAAATTAGAGTTTTTATGATATTGAAGTCTCGATATATAGAAAAGGAAATGACACAGAAAGTTTTTTTTTTCTGCCACTACAGTGACAGCAGTAGATAATAATAACAAACTAAACGAATTTCCCCTATGTTTTACAACTGTATAAACCACGCTGTCCGATAGCCATTTTGAGGCGAGAACTTAAAGACATAGCTTAAAATATTCTGTGAGGCGTGTATATTTTAAATGTTTCTGAATTAATCAAATATCTTAACTGGTTTGTGAAAAAGTGTAACTTTATAATTCGGTGTTTTTGCAGAATCTAATTTTTGAACGCCCTGTATATCCTGAACTTTGAACAATATTAAAAAAATGTTTTGAACTTCGCTTGTATATGACATTCAATGTATCAAATATGAAGGAAATAGTCGAGCAACCAATTCTTATTTTATTTGTCGAAATTCTCTGGAATAAATTCTCTCAGCAGTATGAGAAGGACGTTCCGGCGCGTTCCAGTACCGCCTTGATCAAAATTCTGTAAACGCATCAATAAAGATCCCTAGATTCGAGTAAGATCATATTACCACAGGTTCAAATCACAGTAAGATCATATTACCACATATTCGATTAAATTATCGCAGGTTTCTATTGACCCGCCTCCTACTGCAATTTGTACTAGTAAGTACTTGGGAGGTATGGTCTAAAATGTTCGATAGGGTCCTTGGATTTTGAATTATTTTGAAAAATATAAAAAGAGCTGGGATCATGCGCAAGAAGGCCCCTCAAATGCGTATTATGACACATCGCGACGTATTATACATGACTAGAGTTGTGTTTGAAGTGTACGCCTTGTGGGTTTTTCTTTCTGAAGAATGATGCATTAATTTCATTAAATTCAAAGCTACCTGACACTTTCAAAATTGTTTCCACCTCGTGTTCATTATCTTTGAAGATGTCATTTGACAAATATTTCAGAATACTTCGATGTTATGCTACAAGTAAGCAAAAAAATCTTTTACAATTCATTTTCTTCCATCTTTTTTGACAAGTATTGTGTACTACCAATTGTTGGGTGCTTTCTCTAGTTTCCAACCACAAAAAAGAAAAATAAACAATATAAAATGAAGTTTATTGTTATCACTTAAAACCATGACTTCTATTAACATATTGTTTACATCTATCGATATCACATTTAAGTTTAGACCAAAGACCAAAGGGTAATAATTTTTAGTCTTGTATTTATTTGTATTTTTATATATGTTGATGTACTGATGAAAATGTTTATACTTTCTTTTCTTTAGTATTGATTGTTTATCTTTATTATTTGACAACCAAGTGTAAAATGATCATTAGTGTTGCATCTGGGTTCTTGTTAATTAATAAATGAGCTTTGAATATGAGATTTCGCTGTGATCGATTTGGATGGGATTAGTTTAAATGGTCCACTTAAAGTCACTCCAAATAAATCATCGGAAGAGCCTTGACCTGATCTCGTACCGTTCCTCCTCCGTGCTTCCGTGAGTCATTCTGGGATTGCATGCTGCGCTTAGTTGTTGTATAGCTGTAACAGCAACTCTGAACCATAACGGGCGGGTCAAGTGTTGTTCCTAGGAGTGTAGTGGAGAGACAACACCTTAAGATGACGACGACGTCCAGGATTGTGATATCCAGAAAGCCAGGAACTCTTCCATCGATTCATTCAAACTCTCATTTCTTCAGGCTTCATTCTTCCCTTCATTCGTTCGTTTATTCATTCCATTCACACAGTTGAGCCTTCGATGTAAGATTGTTTGGTACAAATGGTCTTGCATTCCTCTAACAACATAAAAAAAGAGAGGACCTAGCAGATGGTAGAGACCTTAATGTGGTTTTTTTAAAGTAAACAAATTTACCTGTACCAAATTTTCCCAAGCTTCATTGCAATTTTTGAATTTGTATTTGGCTTAACCAATCAACAAAATATATTCTCAGAATATCGCAAATTTATTTGCAAATATTACCACATTATCCAGAGCCAGGAAGATTTAGAAATAATTAAGCAATATCTTTTTGTACAATTCTATACTGAATGTGTAAACAAAAATTAGATCATTTTTCTAATAATATCAATAGAACAGTCTTCGAATATTCGTAGACTTTGTACACTGATTTTCATTTGAAAATGTCTTAATATTTTCTAAAGGAAATGTAAAAGATATCGGGAATTAATCATGTATACCTGAAGTGGATATAGTTCGCTTCGTGTACCCTTCTCTTTTCACGATCACCTTCTAATACAGTTCATGTACATATTTGCTCTCAATGTGTCCTAGAAACTCTAGAATTAGTCACATTGGAATCAAACATCTTTAATATCCAACGAGAAATATGACGGTGAAACGACCACCAACCCAAGATCCCAAAAAGAGATCACACACACACTTCCTGGCTAGGTGAAGTCATAACTGCAACACCAAAACAATCCCGGAAAGCAAATAGGGTCGCCAGTGCTATGTTTTTAAATTATATATTAATACAAGTAACTTATGCAGAAACTGAATAGTCTTCAAAACAAACACAGAATACTAGTAGATCGATTAATTGCATTTATTGTTTAACACGCATGAGTATGCACAATCGTATGGATGATTATCCTCGTATTCCAAACATTTGTAACTGTCCAAACATATGTGTACAACCTCTTGACGATGGCTTGTTTACCGATCTATATCCTCAAAGAAAGATGCACATCGAATAACAACAATTCCAAAAGGGGGAGAGATCGTCACCAAACACAAGGAATATGAACACGAGATACTAGACTAATAGACCCAGTTCTGGCATACAGCATTCTCCGGGGCTTCCAAAAAGAAAACTGTATAGTGATTCCCCTTTGCTTGAAAAAATCGTATTCGTGTAATAACAAAAGAAAAATTGTAAACATTCTAATAGACAAAGAAAATTAATTCAATTAGTTTTGGCTGGACAGTCCAATAATGTAATGTTAAGATCGCAGGAACTATCAATCCATTTTGAATATTTGAAGTTCAATGGATCTATCAATCCTGACTATAAAAAAACAGTTCACTGGACGACTAGTCCATGGAAGTTAAACAAGATCAATGTTCGTATTATTCGCTTTTGCCAGCCGCTGTCGGATTGGACTGTGAGAGCGCGAATTATGAAATCACTTTAATTTCTGGCATTGCTAGGAAACAGCGCAAACAAACATCAAAATTAACATTTGCACTAACAAAATTAAAAATAGACCTACATCTTTCTCAGATAATAAAGAAAATAAATACCACTGTTCATTATATGTCTCGTAAATGAATATTTAGTTTTTAATACCGTTTTGTAAGTAGTGTTCATGTTGTTAGCTTAGTTGAATGTAGAACTTGGCTTGCATATTCTAGTTCAATCTAAAACCATTTTGATATTCACTGAAAGTAACACTTGAGATGGCTTTGATCTGCCTTATGATAACTCATTTTTTTCGATTCTTTCGACAAAGAACTGTTTGTCTTTTTGTGACTTACTGTGAGGAATCGTCCGATTTTTTTACTGACATATCTAATATTAGCATTGCGTAATCCTTGTGCCAGTAAGGAGGTTTTCTTGGTCTTCCAGACGTTTGATTCTTAAGAGAAAAGTTTTGCAGATCTGCCGAACCGGAATACGTCTTTTGGTTATCTGTGAATTGACTTGAATCTTGTTTGTCCGTAGTTTTGCGAGGATCCGACGAACCGAAGTATAATTGATCTCGGCGATAAACTCGTTCCGTATCCCTAAATTTAACTAAAAATGTATTGTAGCCTATTTGTTTTAAGAGGTTTCCTGTTATGAATTTAGGACCAAGTGGTTGTGGTTTAAAACCCAAACTAACTGATTTTTCTTTACTGTTTTGTTGAATGGAACCTCTATTGTTCTTTTGCTTTTCATTTGTATTAAGTTATAGTCCGTTCTTGACTTGTACTTGAATATTAAAGATTTTGGAGTAGAACCTGATGCTGTTGAAGCCATGCTGGCTAACGACTGGTTTATCTCTTCAATCCATTTTGTCACTAAATGATGGTTTGCTTGTCTATCCATTTGCGTGTGAGTGCCGACTTAATCGACTGGACTGATTTTTCTGCTATTCCATTACTGGCTGGGTGTCTGGGAGGAGAGTGTATCAACTTAATACTTCTGCTTCGACAGTATTTTGCAAATGCTTCTGGTTGGAATGGTGGGCCATTGTCGGTAACTATTGTTATTGGATAACCGTTTATTGAAAAAAACTTGTTCAAATTTTTAACAACTCCTCCGCGGTCAGTGATTTCATCATCCAAGTTTCAATCAGCTTAGTATGTACGCCTGTACATACTAATAAATGTACCAATTTCCATTCCGCAAAATCTGAATGTATTCTTTCGAAAGGATAGTTTTATAAAGGCCACGCTTGAAAATATTTGTCCTGAGGTTTGTTTCTAGTCGCTAGACAAACGTGACAATTATTTACTTTTTCCTTGATTTCCTGTTCTAATGTAGGCCACCAAACTATGTCCGATACTGTCAGTGACATTTTTTGACACCCCAATGTTGTTTATGCAGCTTCGCTAGATACTGTTCTCTTAGTTTCCTGGGTAATATTATTCTTTGTCTGTTCCAAAGACAATCATCCTGAGTAGTGAGAAATCTTCTTTCTTTATAATATGTTGCAACATCCGTGCCCAAAAAAATGCTTAGGAAGCTTTTCGGGCCATCTGTCTTTAATCCAAAACATTATTTGCCTTAGCTCACGATCTTCAGACGTATATGTCTTAACCATTTCATTTGTGATTGTCTCGTCAGACCACTCTAACATGAACATCTCAGATGCTGTCTCATCTGATGATTCCTCTGTGATCGGCATTCTGGAGAGAAATTCAGCTACTTCTACATGTTTAGAGTACTGGAACGTTATATCATAAGACGCTACGATGAGGCACCATCTCTGCAACGGAGGAGATGCTGTCGATGGTATTGTTTTTCCCCAAACAACAATTTAACAGGTAATGAATCGGTAACGATTGTAACGTTCTTTCCGTAGATTAAATGGTGAAACTTTCGTAGTGCCATAATAACAGCCAAACCTTCCCGTTCATACTGTGGATAAACTCTTTCGGCTGGGGAGAGAGTAGCCGAAGTACATGCTACCGTTTGCAATTCTCCTTCTGTATTGTTGAAGAGGACGGGACCAACACCATGTGGACTGGCATCGGTTGTAATGACTATGTCTTGATCCTGCCTGAAAGGTTGTAAAACCAAAGCGTCGTTCACTTCATGTTTTAATTTCTCCCATTCATTTTGGTGTTGTTGAGTCCAGTTCCAAGTCGCATTTTTGGTTACTAGACCGTGTAATAATGTGCTTTTTGATGACAAATTCGGAATGTGTCTGTGATAATAGGATACCATTCCCAAGAAGGATTTGAGCTGATTAGCGTTTTGAGGTTGTGGGGCATCGAGAATAGGTTTTATCTTCTCTGGCGAGACTCGAATACCTGAAGCCGAGACTATGAAACCTAGATAGACTATTTCTTCAGAAAAAAAATACACTTATGTCCCAACGAACCTTCGCGTTGTACCTCCTGAAGATATCGAATACTTTTTTTAGCCTTCTATAGCACTGTTCTTCATCCTGCCCGTATATTAGTACATCGTCTAAATATGTGAGTACACCTTCTTGTTGTCCAAGCATCTCGTTCATGAAGCGTTGAAACAACTGGGCGCTACAATTCAATCCAAAGGGAAGCCTATTTGTCTGTATTGTCTCCACGGAGTACTAATTCCTAGATACTTTTGAGATTCCGGCGCCACTTCCAACTGTAAATAAGCGTTTCTCAGATCAAGAATTGTGAAACATTTGGCTTCATGCAGTTGATTTAAGATATCGTAGATTTTAGGTAAAGGGTAAGACATTTTATCTATCACTCTGTTTAACGTATTGTTCTTTTTCTTTACTACTACCAAAGGTGTAGCCCATTCACTGTAATCTACAGGTTTGATGATGTCTTGATTCTGTAGGCGAATTAACTCCTTGTATACTTTGTCTCTAAGATGAATCGGAATCTTGTAGTATCGTCTGAAGATGGGTATTGTATCCGGCATAATCTGCAATTGTACTTTATAACCTACTACAGGTTGCGAAATGTCTTCTGAGAATAAATCTTTATATTCCTGTAACAATGTTTCTGTATTATTGTGAAATTCTGATAAGGATGAAATCTGTGCTTCAGTGCGTAACATGTTCTTTTTCCACTCAGGCCATAACTTACAGAGCCATGAACGACCTAGTATAGGTTTCTCTAATCTGACTTTAACTATTATAATACATAATGATATGTGATTACCGGCAAAACTCACTTGCACTTTAATTTCCCCTTGAACCATTAAGACTGCGCCTGAGGCACCACGTAGAGAATGTACTGTTGGCTTCATCTTTACATGAGGGAAGTGTTGTTTGTAAAATTCTTCATCCATTATAGTTGTGGCTGCTCCTGAGTCTATCAAGAAGTCAACCTGTTTGTTATTACATAACACCGTAGCTGTTAAGATCGATGTATCCTCATTCAGATGTGCATCTCCTAATGACATCATCGAGGTTATCTTTCTTTGCGAAGCCATCACTGCTACTGATAATACTCTTATCAGAGCCACTGCAAGTAAAACACTAAAACTTGTCAAATAAACACGACTAAAAGATGTGATCCCTCGTTGGACGCGTACATTCGACTCTCGATTCTGCTATGTTTTAAAATTATATATTGATACAAGTAACTTATGCAGAAAATGAATAGTCTTCAAAACATACACAGAAAACTAGTAGATCGATTAATTGCATTTATTGTTTAACACGCATGAGTATGCACAATCGTATGGATGATTATCCTCGTATTCCAAACATTTGTAACTGTCCAAACATATGTGTACAACCTCTTGACGACGGCTTGTTTACCGATCGATATCCTCAAAGAAAGATGCACATCGAATAACAATAATTCCAAAAGGGGGAGAGATCGTCAACAAACACAAGGAATATGAACACGAGATGCTAGACTAATAGACCCAGTTCTGGCATACAGCCGCCAGGAGCCTAGAGTACCCACGCAACGCATCTAACCTAAACTCTAGCTCCAAACATTTTCTACACCCCAGACGAGCGGCGCAGAAATGCCTTTCAGATTTAAGAATATCTGGGAAAGAGGATTCCAGATCCTTGTGATCGCTGTGAAAAAAACAATAATTTACAACGAGGGAGGAAATACCGGTAAGGCAACACCTCCAATCTGTTTAATTAGATCGTCGGTTCATACTCAGAAGTACAGCTGATTCAGATAGTGATAGATTAAGAAAGAAAACGCAAATATTTAATTGGAAATAATCTCAAATGAACATACGCATATCGACACATATGTGACTCATACTATACTCACTTCGAAGTCTACAGGGTGGCAAAATGCCATGTTTTACCTTTACCTTAGTAGGGCCCACACCTGGAGTCTGGAATCGCAATTCCTGAAATAAAGACGAAGAATACCAACGAATGACGATCGCAAAATCTAATCGTCGTGTCATAACGCAGAAATGCAAATAATATTTATTCACTCAAATCACATACTGGAGTCACTTCATATTTCAAGCAGAAATTCCATATAAAGTTCCTTTCCCTAGTTATCACATCTCAGCTGGCGAAAGAATCCTACTACTGGCCTACGGATTTATGAACCAACCTAATCTAATTAAAAACGCATCACTCAAAACGACAGGTTTACAGAAACATAGAAATAATTTATTATCGATTGCTGTCAAACAGGCCCGGCGCGCTTGTATTGGAAAGTTGGATTTCGCTCTGGACAGCGCTAGGAGGCGGGAGCGTACACTACTGAGACAGAGTTACCAATTCAGCAACTTTGTATCTAGGACTAGTTATTTTGAATACTTATTTAGGTGCCAAAGATTCTCTCTTTTCTGTAGTGTGTATAGGGATTTCGGTAACTTCTGTGCATGTTCTAGCAACAAACACTCCTGATTCTAGCATTAGTAAGATAGAATTGTAACTACTTTTATAGTGCTGTTTAGCTTTTATCAAGTAATTATTGTTAGCAACACTGTATCAAGTATCGCCTCATAACGTTCTCTTGTTTGATATAAGTAACTAAGTTGAGAAGCCGCCCGTTTTAAGTTTTAGAAACATCTGCACAAATGAAACAGAACTATATTTGCAGCTTCTAGCAAATTAAAGTTAAATTTTACAAACGAAAGTTATTACTACAAAGGAGAAGTGCTAAAAGGTGGCTCGTACCGGTGTAAATGCAGCGTATGAAGTCGACGCAGATTTTCTACTTCAGGAAAATGTGGTTGAAATACATCAGAAATGAGTTTCATCACACAAACTATGTTATTCACACAGGAAATGTTTTACATTCTAGATGATTTGACATTCAGTCAAAAATAGATTAAAACTTAGATTTTGCCAAAAGTTAGTGTACCCGGAATTTTGAATAAAGCAGCAGGAGACAATTAATTTCTACCATAACCCAGTAGAAGCACAATTCTGTACGAAGCAACTTCTAAATGGATAATGAAAATATAATTATTGGATGAGGAATACCATTATCCTACCAATTATGGAGCTTAGGAGCCAACGCTGGAGGAGAATAATTGAGTCCACTTGTAATGCGATTGTACTTAGTAGTAAAGGTAAGCTCGACGCTTCACCATATTTTTTTAACTGCAAATTTTACTTTAGGAACTGCTAGGCACAAATATAGATAGCAAAATTTGACGTTTCCTTTTATCTACGAACCACTCGTTTACGTGAACGTTAGTGATTGTAGCAACCACAGGTTATAACAATCCGTTTACCACAGTGAACGATTTGGTAAGATCTTGGAATGGCAACATTTTCCACGGTTAATTTCAGGGTACCTGGTGGATGCTCTTTGGAAAATCCCCCAATCATAGTTTTTCTTTTACGGTACAACTGCGATTAGAACTGTTACCACTGACATCTAGTAGCGTTGTTACGTAGTGCGTGCATTTCAACATTGCTATTTGTCAGCTACTAACATGATCCAGTCGATAACTGGCCCTTCCTTTGCGGGAAACACTGTTTATCCCAAGTAGGGGACATGTTTTTCTATGTTTTTATATTTCATAGCATATTTTCTAAACGTTCATATTAATTATTAACTTATGTTTTCTGAGAAAAACAACAACAAAGGTTTCTTGTAATTGTACACACATTAGGCCAAGCCTGAGAGGTGAATTAATGCATAGACTAAATAATAATATAGACTTATACCGCTTATTTATTTTCGTTTGCGCTAAAATTATTATTATTAATTTGCTTAAGAGCACGTGATTTTGAACCCTGCCGTTTGGTGTCTCTGCTAGCTACTACTAAAAAACAGCGAATGAAAGTAGTCGCGAGTCACCTAGCGGCAGGATTCAAAACCACGTACTCCTTATAGCAGACGAAAATAGGCAAGAGGGATTAATCTATATTTTAGTCTATGGTTAGAGTAAGGTTATACTGTTTTCGCATTATTATTACTACACATATTACTAGATAAAGGACTACCTAAATTGATTTCTTTTCGACGAGCCGAGTGAGAGTACAGAATAGAATCATCGTGTTATTATATTTGCAGAGCATTCAGAGTTTGAAGTTGAAAACTACATTAAGTTGTACTGTAAAAATACCCCCCCCCCCCGATTTTATATTGAACAACCGCTTTCTTCGAAGTAGTGAATTTTGTCTTGATTTGATTGGAATCGAATCTGAAATCCTGCTTCGAGGAAAGTGACAGCCCAAAATGACGGATCATAGTTTGTAAAGAGCGTAGATAATGCCCATATTCCGATTATTCATTCCATATATACAGACAAAAATTGTTTTAATCGCTTTATGCCTCCCAGAGTGACACATTTCGTTCTTAACATAGGGTGACAGCACCATTAAATGAACATATTCCAGTGATTGAAAATTTCCAAATATTTTCGTTTCAAACAAGCTATTTGATGGCTGTTTTCCCTTCACTTATTCCTTCAGTGTTGCAGCAACGTTTTACGTTGCTGTTCAATCATTAGTTCATGAGGGGAACCTACTAACCATCTTGCCCTGTAAACACTGGTAGCCAGTGATGTAATGGAGGGTATACGCAGGTATACGGCGTATACCCATCTCAATTATTTAGACGTCACCGTATACCCATCTATATAAAATTTATAAAATACGCAGGTATAAGGGATAGTAAGCGGGGGGTTTCATTACAATGAGTGAAGCGCATACCCACCTAAAAATTTCGCATTGCATCCCTACTGGTAGCAGCATGAACGAGAAACAGGTGTCGAACGACTAGGTCGCCTGCACGAAGATGACTGCGGTGCGGTTTGACTAAAGTTGACCTACCCTAACTTTACCTAATATCAAGGAAACTAACCTAATTTTATCTAAGCTAACCTTCTTCACACGAAATGTAGTCTTTCGAGATTAATGTAAAACTGTTCCCGAAATCGTCATAATTTTAAGATGAAACTAACCTAACATTCTGCACCCCATAAAACTATCCTAACTCTAAGCTTCTCCGTGCGGTAACTTAATATTTTGACTTTAACGTGACCGGGAATAATATATAATTATTGAATGAAACTAACCTATTCTACGGGGCCACAGTGGGTCACCGATCCAGGTGGTCGTGCGGGCTAGTGCGGTAGTCTAGCGACTCCAGGATCGTGGGTTCGAATCCCGCCTCGGGCATGGATGTGATTTTAACTGTGTTGTCCATAAGTAGGTTAAGAAAGATAAACGAAAAATAAATGGTAACAATCGTATAAATAAACGCAATGTACTATGAAAGTTAAATAAACGAGATTTTTTTTTAAAAAATGGCTCAGTTGGTAGAGCGCTCACCTCTGGTGCTATGGGTCGTCGGATCGATCCCTGCTCATGCCATGTGGGCTTATGGTGGACAAACACCGTGTGCGTGGGTTTCCTCGGTGTGTTCCCGTTTCTTCCCACATTATTCATTCCACCAATTCATCCCATTATCATCCATACGGCCTGAGTCATAGTTGGCTAAATGTCTTAAAATAAATTCAATTCTAACCTAAGTTTATTAACTTAGAGCAAATTAACCTAACGTTCTTTACTGCGAACCAAATATTTTACACAGAAATCACTGTTGTAAAAATGGTCAACTTTTGATGAACATCGTAATTCTATCCTTATATAATTCTATGTTTAACTGCCATTGTAAACATGATGCATAAGAAAATAATTATTGAATGGACATTAGATACTTCTCCCATTGTCCGATCCTATGTTCAAATATCTGATCTCTTCTAACCATACGTGACCTATATAAACCGTGTTAACATAAAGTTACTTGAAACAATTATTGGAACTAACTAATTTGCTTACAGTTAATCCTAGAATCATTGTGGTGTAACGTAACCTAACGTAATATGCTCTCTGAGAGTATGCAGTTAACTCCAGTTCGCATATGTTCGTACCTGTCACAGTTGTAGAACAACGGCCTGCCTGAGAAAATTTACGATACTAATAGTAGGGAAATCTAATGTATTATAAATTAACATGAACTAACTTGTTATTTAGTCAGAAACCAAAGGTAAATACGAATGGTTTATTATTTCCCCAGTGGAAAACGATATGCAGACTAGCAATAGTGCATATCGTACTTATGTTGTATTTCTAATTATGCATAGAAATGTCTAATTATGTATATGTGTAGAAATACATGTGTTGTATTTCTAATGATGTATTCTTGACAAGGGTTAGGTGGTAGAGCAGCCTCCGGTTGAACCTCGCCCGCTCTAATAAAGCCATTTTCAATTCAATTCAATAAAGAACTGTCTCTTGTATCTTATCTACTTAGCCAGCAAATCAAAGTATAAACTGTGAATATTTTGAGTATCTAGAGTATTTTGTAGACTAGTTCTGTAATATTTGGAATTCGAAAATCAATTATCACGGGAATTACAGTAATGATAAATAATGTACGTTACGATGATTAAATTATTTTCATTCTTTCTTTCTTTTCATAGGTAGAAAAGCTTCAGAATAAACCTTGAGTTCACTTAACATTTCTGACCAGAAGAAATTTGCAAATAAGTAAATAAGGGTAAACTCTACCGTTATCAGCTAATACGTTTAGAAAAGATGCGAAGAGACTGAGACAGACACCAACACACTGAAGAATATTAAAGTTGGAGAAAATGTTATAAGGAAGATACTTTATGTGCAGTGTTTAGTATTATTAATGTTATAATACCAGATTTTTCACAGCTAAATCACACGAGGAAAGATATCAGAAGATGAAACCTCTAGGAAGAATTTAAAGTTTAAGTAATAAATTATTACCATGACTATTTACAACTCAAACGGAAAATGTTACAAATTGTTATTCAAGGTCTCTGACGTTTCTGTTATACTATTACAACGTTTTCCCTTTATTCCAGGTGTCAATCAGGATATGATAAAACCCATGCATTCTACATTGACACGCATTTCAACATAAAATAGATTATGTTTACTGGATGAAACGTTCCAAATGTTCATTTAGATTACAATGTAAGATCCGGTTAATTTAACAAGTCTCATGATTCTGGCTAAGACGTAAAGAAACATTTTGTTAGCTGATTATGCAGAAGTTATGGTTCTATAAATTGTATGTCTTTAGGAATGATGTATCATTATGTCTTTATGAATTAATCATTATGTCCACTGAATGATCACTCATTTAAAACATATAGTAAACCGACTTTAGTAAACCGACGACATATTTCATTTGTTTTTGAAGTGTTGAATAAGGAATAACAGACGATTTCAAAGAATTTTTCATGAGCATAAAAATTCAATAAAATGATCCGCACAGATGAATTGTGTTGTACCGTACTTATTTCGATAGCTTTTTGCCTTGCATTATATATGCACAAACTTTCCTAAAAGGTCATACATGTCATGAAACACTGAAAAGTTGGTTGTAGATAAGAAAAACGTTGAACAAAATAGCAGAATGAACCGAAACCTTAGCAGTTCAATAGATTCTAACAGAGTACGTTGATCTTGTGCTGATGTAATAGATTGTTTTACATAAGTTCTGATAATTGGCCCATCATCTTTTGCCATTGCCGGATTAACAAGTTTTCAATTATTAATCCAATTAGAGACAAATATAGCGAAGTGAATTGAGATCGAGCAACTAACGCTTCCAGTTTGTTTTTCTCTCGATTTTTATAAAAAGAAACAAATTTTACTAATTCATTTTAAGCTCATGCTTGTCTAATGATGAAAATCTAGGACATAATGAGCTAAGTTTTATAGTGTAACCATTTTTATATGAGAAATTTGAAGAACATCTGGAAGTCGTTACCTCCATATCATAACGAAATTTCTCATTATCAAAATGAGCTCTGCGGTAGCTGTCGCTTCTTTTTAATTGAGGCCCCAGTTTAAAGTCTGCCCCAGTTTTAATTGAGGTCCGAGGCTGGAATTGGTCAGCCTGCTTCCTTAGGCACATGAGGCGAATATACAGATAGTGGTCGCTACATTCCCATTCTTTCTCCCTCTCATTGTGTTAAAGTTATAACCTGACGATGTATTCTTAAGTAATATGTTAACGTAACACGTATTACATTTCAATGGGAAGTTATTTTCTATCAATACAATAAAATATTTATATTATATGTTTCGTAAATCTGCAAATTTACTTGATTATTTGTGCACCAGTATCATAAATGAGAGAAGTGCAGGCTTGTCGAAATGCCCCCCTACTTCACCTTGGATCTCACTAATCTTCGCTCAGAACTAAAGAATCATTAAAATAATTTTAAGAGCTTTGAAATAGATTAAACTCGTTAATCAACGATTACTTAAAATCTTCACGAAGGTTTGTGAAACAACAGTTTTGGCTCAATGCAAGTGAGTTTTCCAGCATTTTTCGTTCTACGTCAATTATTCAAATTTCAATGCAGGTAAACAAGAAATGAACTCTGACGGACCAAAGTTCGTTTCGTACTTCTATAATGGGTACAATTAGTTTTAAAGAAATGGTAGTAGTAACATCAGCGTTGTGTGCAGAGACTTTTGGGACATCATTCTATCACGAAAATGTCTGCATACAATCCTGAAATTACTAGTAGCATTACCTTAAAACGAACTTTAATATTATTAAAGTACGAAACAAATTTTGGTCCGTGCAAGTTAATTTCTTGTTTTCCTGGACCGAAATTTGAATAATTGACGTAAAACGGAAAAGGCGGGAAAACTCACTTGTATTGAACTTTTTTCGATCGGTCAAGAATAAATTAAAAACACCGAATAACGAATATCGTACTTCCCTTGTTTTCGTCACAGTTTCTCTGGACAGACACTAGATGGCAGGACGCTACAGATACGAGAAAAGGCGGTACAATACGTCACTATGATATTTCTCTTTTATCTATGCAGTCAAAGTTCACGTAATGAATGATTCGTAGTTAAATTCTAATGAATATCATGGCAAACGTTAAATAAATCACTGCACATCATAAATATTACTATACAGTGAATATGAATTATCAACTATGCCTTAATTCGTACCAGGTTAACTGAGAGGACTTCTATATTACGTTCACTGAACAGAAACACAAGATTGTTCGAAGAAATATAAACATTTCAGAATTTCAATTTATTAGACTGAATGTACATAATGTTAGCTTGCGGAAATGATAATTTCATAAGAATCAAAACAGAATTACTGTTGAACTGTAAGAACAAACAAATTTGAATCGTCTAGCTGGTATACATTGAATTAGTTAATTCAAAACGAAATTTAATTTGTCGGATCTAAATGTCCATAATTTGTATAATAATTAATAATCTCGCTGAAATTTTCACAAGTTATTCCAAAAACATTGTTATTTAATATAGAAAAGTTTTATCACATTATTTCTTACACGAATGAAGTTAATGTCCAAAATACATTACAATGAAAGAATCAATTTAGCCTTATTAAAGCCATGACGTCATTACAGATGATTACTAAGTTACGCAATTGAAGTTCTGAATAAATCTTGAATAATGCAAAATAATGTTATCAAATGTGACTATTTACCGAAGAATAGTGGCTAGAGTTGAAAGCAAAATTAACTAATCATGTCGAGTTATTACATTTACAATCAAGATCAAAAAGCGGTACGCAAAGATGGCTGAACAGACAGGTAGCAAATTTGACTATGTAAGGGAAAATATGCGGTACCTGTCAACATTCCTAACCGGGAATTTCGAAAGGATTTGGAAAATGGAGACGAAAATTATGCAAGTGATTATTAAAATCTAACGCTCCGATATTTAAAATGTAGAAATTCAGCTAATTGCGGCCCCATACTGAAATTTAGCACATGTTACACATACTGACAAATAATCTCCGAAACCAAAATAAAAATTATTCTATTGCCTTGAAAGTTTGAAGTAATTTCTTGAGATGAACTTCTTATTAAGTCTTGTATCTTTTTAATCTTCTTCTTTAAAACGATTGAATTAATAACTTCCGAATTGGACGAAATGAAACGTGTTTAATATTCAAAATATATCTTTTATATTTACCATTAGCTGTTAGGGCTCGGGAAAAGCAAAATTACTGGAAGCCCCGACGTCTGTCCTTCGGCGTGAATAAAATGGAACTAACTAACTAGGCGAGGGAGAGCAGTTCTCTCCTCAAACGGAGAAGGAGGCTGATTCACACCAATCAGCACAAAACAAGTAATGAAGCATTGCCTAGGGTCCAATCATAAACAAGCACTAGATCCAAGTCATTGCTCCGTGACTAACAAAAACCTGGATGGATAACGATTAAAACCCAAAGCAAAAATATAAAAACCAAACACGCTCACAGCGTGACAAAACCAACCAAAGAGAATGAGCTAAGGAGAACACACAGAAAGGAAACAGAACGTAGACTAAGAAAATAAAAAGGGGAAAAAATAAAATTAAAATGGAACAGCAACTAGGCTGTTACAACGGATGCTTCTTTCTTCTACCAGAAAACATTAACCACACACTAACTTGTTAATAAACGCAAATGTTTGCTAGCATTTAAAGATTAGAAGTGAATTACAAGTTTCTGTGTCAATTTCCTAAGATTTATGTGCATGGGCAAGGATCCGTTTGGAAATGGACACTTGGAAAGATAATTGATAGTCTCTGAGAGAGTAAGACAAACAGAAAATATTACATGACAGTTACGTAGTCCTAAGCAAATGGTTGCCTTCTGTTTATTATTTCGTTACGTATTAAAAAAAATAAGCTAGAAAGAGTCAGCGGAGGTTTCTTATATACCACACACATACACACGCATATATATATACATCACATACTTTAAGCAGTTCTAGTTGCTAACAAACCAGTACATTCCTAACAAACACTATTGGTTCAAAAGTTGGGGCTAACCACTTTTGACTCAGTAACACCAATTGCATTTAAATTGGGCCCATTGAAATAGCTCCTTCTAAATTTCAAACCGTACCAACAGTTTATTTTTTTTAATGCATTACGTTACCATACCCAAATGAAGTCATCGTTCAATTCCGATTTGAGACAATTCTGTTCTTACGGCAAAATGAATATAACAGGTGATCACTTTGGTAAAATTCATGGAACTATCCTGTTTTGGAATCCGATTATCAGTCGACACAACATAATTACTCTTTCGAAATTTCTCACCTAACCGCGAAGAAATAACAGGCGCAAGTTACGTATAAACATGGGGGTACTGCTGATATTATGATTTATTAAACGAACCGTGTACAGTTTTAAGTTGTACTTTTTCTGCGGAAAAGTGGATAAAAATGTTGAAATCAACCGATTTTAACGAAAATGAGATTTCTTAGTTTAGCGTCGTTTATAATATAAATCTTAAAGCTTTATTAACAAATGATCATTCGTAAGGGTGTTCGTTTCCGATGGAAAGCCCAACTTTCAGAAATTTCAAGTTTATCGAACATTGTTGGAACTTGGAAAATTATAGTATTAATTGCTCGGCACGATGTCTACAATTTAGATCTAGAGACTTTTTTCACGTACTGGCTCTTTTTGAAGGATCGGGTTCTTTAGTTCAGAGGTTCCTAAGTCCGAAAGTGACACAATTTGCAAGATTATCCAAAAACGTCTTAATCGAGAAAATTATAATTTATTTACTCGGCACGATGTGTAGATTCTAAATCGAGAGGAGTTTTGCAATCATCTTTAACCGACATTTTTTTAAGTCCGAAGAAGGGAATGTAAAAATACGATAATTCACTATTTGCATGTCGGAGAACGAAAAATAAAAGCATAATATAACAACATTTTGTAGTTTCCTATTGCGCACTTTTCTATTTTTAAACATTGCCGAAGTCTAAATAGTTTCGGGGTTCAGTTTCCGTTGTACCGTCGGATGCTGGCTACGTGACAGCGAGAAACAAAACAAGATTTACCGATAGCAGTCTCTAAGTTTATTCACTTTGGAGTATATCTAACATATTCTATATATAATTTCTTAAGCGGGTTTAACAAGAAAACGGGTTAAAACAAATGCAGAAAGGAAGGCAAGAAAGCAAAAATGCGGCGGCAAAATATAGGGGGAGACATAAGTATGCGAGGGGATAGGAAGTGAAAAACAAAACGCCCGGGAGAGCTCAGAGACTCCACAACTTGATACAGAGGAGAATGATAGGGAAATTATATGTTATTTTTATGTGTTTTTATAGTGTGTACTACAACGGCACTAACCTACGAACTTCGTTCTCAGTTTCGTTAGCTCCTTCTTATTATGCTGTGGCCGTTTTGAACTTTTTCCGAGTTAACTGGGAGTAAGTAGCACGGCCGCCGCGAGGGCACTCATCCGCTTTGCTCTCTAGCGAGATCATCCGCAAATAGCGAACTGCCAGGAAGGTGTATGAAGGAATGTTTGTTTAAATGATTTCGTCTGTTAGTTGTTGTTATATGCTATATAATGCAGTGCGATGTTTTCTTTTAACCACTTACGTTGAGTACGAATGAAACAGAAAGTGGGAGAAGAATATACAATATGTGTTTCTGTTTGTGTATGGGTGTACGAGGGATTAACGAACACATATATAAATACTTTTCGATAAAGCATCAATGTTGCTATTCAAATTCTGGATGGTAGAGCAGATCTTCATAAGGTATTTTATCGAGTTCTGAAGAAGTAATTTAAGTGAATATTAGCTTCGCGTATTATTCAGTGCATATCCGTAACTAGAACAGCAGAAGATGAAATAGCACTTTGTGCACAACATAATAGTTGGTTACGAGAGGTAATAGGCTATGTGAGGCGTCTAAATGTATGTATTTCGACTGTCGCGTTGAGTCTCACGCACGATAGGAGATACTACCTTCTTTACCTATACGAAGATTCAAACGGCTTTTCTCTCAATTTGTCGAGTTATGGTCAAAGAATATCTATCACAAAGTTCTAAGAATGTGGGCACTTAGTAAAGATTAATGCAAGTTAGCTTGCGTTTTGACGTAAAGTGCTAGAGCTGGCAATATGTTGCGGAGTGGGAGGTGACGGGAGAGGATTAGGGACTTCTGGGAGTATATACGTCAGTAGAGTCGTCCATTTTGCTGAGAGCAGACTGCAATACATTGTGCGATCTAACTATATATAAAATAATATATAAAACAATATTTCCAACAGTTCATATGAAGTACGAAACAAAGGTTATTTATTCCCTTATGATTACGTTGCAATTAATCACCATATTAACTGTGAATTAATTAACTAATTAGAATTCCAATTCTTTTTGTGTTGTATTTAGAGTCCAGATACACATACGCAAAACAAGCATTTTCTGACTATTTCACAGACAATTTTCTCACTGTAATTTTGAAGTTTCAATTTTAATGGACTTGAAGTAAATAAATAAAGCTAATATAAATCTGTATCCACAGGAGAGGGTGAAGGATATTCATATAAAATCTTATAAGGATGAGTTTCAACGGAAATCCTACGAATTGAATATTTTAGGATTGTTTTGGTTAGAAAATTGAGCTCGTATCAGTATAATAATAGAAGAGGATATTTAATCCAATAATCTCAAAACAACGGTCCCTAAATGCGTGTAATTTTTTTAAGTTTATAAGCAAATATATTTTTTTAAATCAATAAACATGGTTTCCGTTACTTTCACCCGGAGCCAGTTTATATTCTACCAGCAGGTGCAGGGTTCAAAAACCACGGTACGGGCACTAATATAAAATTATAAAATAATTATATTATATTATTTTATCTTGTGAAGCGCTCAATCCATGTTAATTTATCATGTGGAAGATGCAGAACTGATTGGAACCAAATTAGAAAGTATTATTCTCAAGCGTGTAAGTATAAACACACTTTTAATTAAGTTCTGTTTAATTAAGTTATTTTACTGAGAGAGAACTCTACAAATAATAGAGGGCGTGCGCGAACAAAAGTCTATGTGGTATCTTTCAACATGGCACATAGACTTTTGTTTGCGTATACGCCTTAATTATATACATACGGCAGACAACGATCCAATCATGATGGTGCCTTGTCTTAAGGTAAGCTTTCCGAAACAGCTCTTCAATAACATGTTTTGGAGACTGCAGGTTATCAAATTATCTGCAAATGATAATGATAAATTATACCAAATGTATCTTTTTGAACACGAACATAAGTTTAAAATAATTAACAAATTGCTGATATTGGTCGCATTTTTAAAAACAATGGGGTTTATGTTTCATATATAATCATTAGATGATACTAGAACGTATAACCAATTCTAATGACATATTTATTATAATAACTTGAAAACAATATTGCTCGTGTCAAACCAATTATTTTCTGCTTGCGGCAACTTCTGCCATCAATATTTAAAAGCGTGGGCATCTCGTTCATGGATGTTCAGTGTGTCTAGCGACAAGGTGCTCTATGAAGGAGTTTCTGCCGGTAGGGAAATTTGGAATGTATGGCATAAGAGTTGTAGATAATCCGTTTTAGCTAAATTAGACGAGCCCAAACAGTGACAAAGGGTGTATTTAATTCAAAAACTATTTGCGTATTTTCCGGGTTGGAATTATTAGTCTCTCGCCAAGCGCATCCCCAGGTAGCGGATAGGGAATGCTGACCAGATATGTTGGGTACCGAAAATATTCCAGGGTAGCAAAAAACCAGTAATTCTGCCTTGTAGTTAGTAGATGGAACTACTAAAATTACCGATGTGTGGAAAAGTTATTTCGACAAACTTCTTAATGTACAAAACGGAGAACAAACTGAGGAATTTGAAATTTATACCGGAGAACAGTGGATACCGGAACCTAGCGAGATCGAGGTCGAAATGTCAGTAAGAAATAAAAAAATTCAAATCACCGAGAATAGACAATATTGTAGCCGAATTAATCAAGGCGGGAGGAATGATACTAGTTAAGGAATTGCAAGAGATGATAAACGCGATATGCAGAAAGGAGGAGTTTCCAAAGAAATGTTAAACCTCAAAGATAGTTCCGATTTATGAAAAAGGCGGTAAATCGGACAGTAATAATTACTGCGGATTTTCCTTACTCCCAAATTCTACAAAGTATTGAGTAATGTACTGCTAACTCGCCTAAGACGTAGACGAAATAATTCCAGACCAGCCATGTTGATTTAGAAGAAATATATCCATTTGGACCAGATTTTAGGCTTGACACATAATCTTGGAGAGGAAATGGGATTAGAATGAAACTCTTCACCAGCTATTCATTGATTTTAAGAAAGCTTATGATTCTGTCATAAGGCTAAAGTTATCCTGGCACAATTTGGAATTTCTAAGAAACTTGTCCAACTTGTGAGAACGTGTGTCAGCGACCCCATAAGCAGAGTACGGGTAGTTGATAATACGCCAGATAGTTTCAAGAATCGCAACGGATTGAAACAAGGTGATGCCTTGTCGCTATCACTGTTTAACTTTGCTTTAGAATATGTGATTTTAAATAAAGTACAGAAAGGGACTAACGTTGAATGGTTCTCAACAGTCAATTGTTCGTATACGCGATTGATATATATTTAATAATGGGAAGATATAAAGGCACTACAACGTAACACCGACCCCTTAGTAGAAGCATGCGATGAGACAGGTATACAGGTAAACATAGATAAAACAAAATGCATGATAACAAGCCGAAAGACAGAAAATACGGGAAATAGGTACATGAAAATTAATAAGAACATAGTGAAAGTAAACAAATTTAAATTCTTGGGAGCGTATGTAACAAGCAAAAAAGCAAAAGCGAAGTATCTGAACAAAGAAAACGTCGTTTAGTATCGAGCAACGCATGTTTCTATACACTCGAGAAACTCCTACCCTCGCAATTTATGTTAAAAAGTTGGAATTGAAAATATACAGAATGGTTATTATGCCGGTAAGAATTTACGGTTGCGAAAGTTGAAGTACAGCCATAGCAGATGAACATAATTACGAATATCTGAAAAAAAGGTCTTGAGAAAGATATTACTGTAGAAGGGAGGATACCACATAATGAAGAACTTCACCGATTTAACGATTCACCAACTGTTGTAAGAATAATGAAATCACGACGACTGAGGTAGGCAGGCCATGTAGCTCGGATGGAAGAAAAACGATGATTATACTCCAACGTGGTTGGAAAACTGGAGAGAAAGAGACCTTTGGGAAGGTCGAGACGACGTTGGGAAGATAACAATAGAATGGATCTTCGAGAAATAGATATTTGTGATGAAAACTGGCTTGATCTTGTCCAGGATAGAACCCGATGGCGATAGTTTATTACAGCGGCGATGATCTTGATAGTTCTGTAAGTCATAGAGTAAGTAAGTAGGTATATGGTATTCTATACTAGGACATCAGCGGGCGTTTACATTATTAAAAAAATATGAGTCAGTTTCTTTTGAGAAATGTAAGTTTCGTAAGCATTAATATGGTAACAATCCCCATTAAAATCTAGAACTTCGTAACAAACATGATGAATGAAGAATTGCAAAAGAAGCAAAATATTTCTTGTGACTAGTGGTAGTTTGAACTTCATGTGTTGACTCAACGTGTTCCAATTACTGTGCTTATCGTTTTGCAATAGTATGCCTGACATATGTTTGAACTCAAATGACAATATAGCGAAAAATAGTTCCATACTTCTAACACTGGCATGAGAGAACTACATATTTCTCGACTATGCCTTTTCTCTTGTAATAACTATTGTAACCATTAGAATTTTTGCTCACCTTTTCTAGACTTTTCTGTCTCCGCACAACAGTTGCGCACACTTTTTTGTCATCGTTTTACCAATTTGCGGAGACACATTTCTATGATATTCTTGTAACAGCAGAAGGTAAGTAAAATGGAATTGTTTTTCAAGAAGTGCATTAGTATGAATATTTTATTTTATTATTTCCCTCGACTGTGTTCAGAGTATTAAGCATTATTCGTCCAGAATATGCTAGCTTCACTTCATGAAGAATGTTGACTATTTATTGTATTTCTTCGAAGTTCTATTGTGACTCTACCCAAAAAATAATGAAACATTCAAAACTGATGTTTTACAACGATTCAATTCTATGTAAAGGGAGAATATTTCAAGTAATTCACATACTGCGTACAGTTATCATGAATGTGGCTTGTTTCTGTTAAAACTCGGAGAGTAAATACGTGAAACTGCGTACTGCACGTAGAAGGAAAGTCAAAGTAGATATCGTTTTAAAACAGGCAAAAGGTTTACTCTAAAGTCAGTAGTTCTAGACAGCAACTAAAATCATTAAGAGATAGGAAAATGAAATATTTCTGACGTGAGAGGAAATGTAGGAAACACAAAATGCAACAAAGTCTCAAGTCATGGAATGTGAAATTTGAGTTGAAGGGCGAAAAGTTCGACGGAGTATTTCGACTTTTCCGCATCCAGGCTGAGCGCATGGTTTGAGAGTTTTGAGATGCGCATGGTGTGTGCGCATTGCATAATATGAAAATATAGTCTAACCGGACCTTAAAGAACACATCTTTGCTACCTCTCGGTGACTAGAATCTTGTGCGCGATTTTAACAACAAACTATGTCGCATACAGAACAGAATGTGCAGCTGGTATTCCTCCCCCTACCGCCATATTTGAATATGGTGAACTACTCGAGTACTCGTTTAGGATTCCAATAATATTCAGGGAAAGAGATTTCACCCTTTCGAAATTTTTCTAGCTTTTTCGCTTACCGGAAGGAGTATAGTGCCGAACGAAGAACACTTTTTACTTTACACAATAAAGAACACAGACTACTAATACTATCAAAAATTAATATGTTTAGTTTTATTAATAGTCAAAGCGAGTATATGAAAACAGTCGAGAAATACTTAATATTCATTGTTCGATTATTCTTAAAGACGTAAAGTTTTTCGTTAGTAACATTTTGTTCGGCGAGTTGCGTGATTTTGTTTCCAGGAAATTGTACGAAAACTTTTAGCATTTCAAAACGTTTAATTAATTATAAATTCCGTGCGCTATGGACGGCCTATACTAAAATATTTACAATTCAGCCAACGTATACACTGAATCTCTAATGCGAAGCAATTTAGTTGACTTTGTCGTACACATGTCTTTAATAGATCAAAGCTTAACTGGAAACACACAAAGAGACACAAATACACGTACATGCATATAAAATAATGGAAAACGTGTAGTTACTTAAATAAATCTGACCATGTAAGTACGTTATTTCTTAACTCTTTACCGGTACTTACCGTTTACTTAAAAATATAATGCTTCATCCACAAAATTATTTTAACCAACCAGGTAATGTGCTAGGGACAAGCAGGTAATCAATATACAATTTAAATGATTCCCGATGCTGTTCGACCTATTTTTTCTCACACAGCCGTTGAGTTGGAATGAAGCACTATCAGAGTGCACAGTTGGTAAAACAAAGGGGCAGTTACTTTACTAAAACAATTATTTCACATAAATCCATGTCAACAAGATTAATACACGATAATACTTTTGTTGCGCACTTAACGTTATTATATTTAATATATTGTTGTTGAAAATAACACATTTTCAGTATCTGAAATTATTCGGTTAAGCTAAGTAGAACATCCAGGTCTTTGTCACCTTAAATACCGAGTTTTCTTCAACCTTTAAGTTATAACATGTATTTCCATTACCATCATATGAACAAATACCTCATTACTGTATTCTATCTTTTTAAATAAATATTAAATAAATATCAATTATTATTGAATACTAACTACATAGGCGACTTCCAATTTTGTAATCAAACCTTTATTTTGAAAACTTACATAGTATCTAATTCGAGTTTGTAATATTCGAAACATGAGCAAATACTTTCATCTTCTGCATTTATAAAAAAACATTCGATCATATCCTAGGTGGAAATCGTTTAACATTATTTTTCAATCGAAATAATCCAATCTTAACTATTTTTTTTTATTTTATTAAAGCGATCTAATAACTACAGGACATCCTAAAAGTTACCATTCAGAAGAGTGGCAATTGGCTTTAGTTCAAATTTTGGAGACGCTTCTTTATATTGCTTACCCGAGTGACGGTACGATACCAATCAATGCGGAAAGAGCTCTCACATGAAAGTCACATGTGTTATTGTGATATAATGGACCAATGAAGAAGATTGTAGAGAAATAATTTTTATCATACACCTGTATATAGATGCAAAATTCGCGTGTAAACCTTTGATATACAAACCTAGTGGTCATAGCTCAGTTGGTAGATTGTTGCCTTAAAATCGAGAGGTCCTGCGAATAGGGTTACTAACCGTTCGGTTTTACAGGACATGTCCGGGTTTTTAAACGTTTTAGAAATATCAAGCTACATTTAACTTTTCTGGAAAAAGCCAGGCATTTTAAAAATAAAACGCGCAAAATATTACTATACCTAAAGTTACATTGTTTATTTATTTATTTACGTGTTGTTTTACATGGCGAAGTTAAGGCCCTTACGGCCTTTTCTATCACTGAACCATGAATACATAGAGAGTAATTATCAGTTTCGGTAAACACTACTATAAGATGGAAGAGAAAACTAAAAGAGAGGAAAAAAAACTTATCTACACTACAGATTTTAGATAATCTAAAGTTCACTAACAACATACACACACACACACATATACACGAAAAATATAGGTATAAATGTAATGCCATGAACACCATGAGAATTTATATAAACTAATATTATCGACTTACAATTAAATTTACATTGACAGCTAAAGGGATACTAGTATTTATTTGATATAAATTGACGATTTGAGAGAATACTATTGAAACATATCTTAGTTGTGTTGCTCTAAGAGGTAGCTGTAAAGCATAGATTTAAAACTTGTTAATGAAGTTAATCTCTGATGGGAATTGGCAGTCCGTTCCACTTACGGGATACAGAAACTGTATCGAATAAAAAGATGAGTTGTGGTGAGGAAAAGAAAGTAATAGGTTTGCGCGAGACCTAGTGTCACGGTTGTGATGATTGCTTAGGAACTTAAAACGTTGCAAAAGATAGGAAGGTTGCCGATCGCGTAGAATTTTAAATAGAAGCACTAAAGAATGCCACTCCAGTCGTTGTGAGATTTTAAACCATTCCAGCCTGTTGAAATAAGATGTTAGATGATCATAATGTTTAAGATTAAATATAAAACGCACTGAAGCATTTTGAATGCGCTGTAGCCGGTACGTGTGTACATCATCCAGGTTGGCAAGCACTACGTTGCATTAATCCACATTAGGCATTACTAAGACCTGAACAAGCATTTTCTTAAGGGAGATGGGAAGAAAATTTTTAAGTCTGCTCAAAGAATGTAAAGTTGCAAAGGCCTTTTTAGAGACAATACTAACGTATTCCGTCCAAGTCAGATGTTCATTACAAATAAGATCTAAATTTTTTACGGTGTGCGAGGAAGGAATTATCATTCCATCTAGAAAGACGTTGGGATAGGAAGAAGAGTTAAGAGATGAAAGAATTGCTTTAGAATCTATACGTAGACATTGAGATTCATATGGATTCAATTTCAGACCGTTATCATTTGACCATTGAACAATTCTTCGTAAGTCCTCATTCAATTTATCAATATATGTGGGTAGCTCACTTGGAGAACAAGATATATAAATACTTGAAAGTCGTCGGCATAAAGATGGTATTTACAGTGCTGTAATGCAGATGGCAAATCATTGATGTACAAGCAGAAGAGAAGAGGGCTGAGTACACTACCTTGAGGTACTCCATGATGAAGAGTTCTCAAAGAGGAGTCAATACCAGAAACAGATACATACTGCGAGCGGCCAGTTAAATAATTTTAAATCCAATTTACAGAGAAGTCTGAAAGGTTGTAAAACGTCGATAATTTACGTATAAGAATGTTGTCATTTATAGATTGAAAAGCTTTACTGAAATCAAGAAGTGTAAGAATTGCTATGTTTCTATTGTCAAGAGCATAACGAATGTCATCTGTGATATGAACTAGAGCAGTGGCGGTACTACGACCTTTCTGGAAACCTGATTGAAAGGGTCAAGACTATGTGTTTGTAAGTAAGAACGAATTTGATCACTTACGACATTTTCTACGTCTTTGGAAAGAGACGGTAAAATTCTAATAGGTCGGACGTCGTCGGCACTGGTGATAACTTTTGTCTTAGGGAGGGGAAAAACTCTTGCAATTTTCCATAACGTAGGGAAAGTGCTGGTGGTAATCGACAGATTAAATAAGTTGGTAATGGGAACAAGTACAAATGCCAATATTTTTTAAAATTAATTCTAGAGAGATTTCCTCTGCCTCTGTCGCTTTGGATTTTATTCTGTTGATTGCTTTTTCAACTGTCTGCGGACTCACGCATATCATAGAGAAAGAAGTGTGGTTTTGGGGCCACATTAATTTTTTGTTAGGCAGCCAGTTACTCTGCGTGATTGGTGGATATGTGTCACAAAAACGCTCATTTAGTGAGTCAGGTGCAATGTGCATAACTGTATCATCTACAGAATGTTTGCGTTATTTATGGTAAACTTTATGTCGCGAGCGATACTTTATCACTATTTCTAAACTTCTAGAAGGCGTTGTTGGTGGTACTTTCGATATATCGTGTAGCGATAACCGCACCATTGGGTGTTCGCATCATATCTTACCCTGTTCCCTTTCTTTTGTTTTTTTCTTTTCTTCTCCTTTTCTGAAGCTCTGTTGTTTCAGAGACGAAACTTATATATTTTTTCAGCTGACAGAGGCACAAATAAAAGAGGTGTTATTCGTCCAAGTGTAAAAATGTCGAACCTAACCTATTATCTCTTTCATTGTTGAAATGGAGGGTTTTTATTCTTTACTACTTCCTTCTTTTACGCATAGTTATTCTTAGAATATCTTATTGTCTTATATTGTTAGTTAAATTTTCTTTCGTAATAATCTTTATAAGCAATCTTCGAGCTTTGACTGTTACATTTATTTTCGCTGTGTTAGTTAGGTTGTTGGGTCATTCCCCTTTCTCTTCTCTGTTTTCGGTTGGATTCTCGCCTCTGATTGACTTGTTGCTGAGAGAGACAGTTCATCATGATCGACAGATTGTAAAAGCTGCGACAATAACTGCTGCGTTTAAAATACATATTAAGTAAAATTGTTAATGCAACCAAGCATTTGAAGTTAGTAAATAATGATAAAGCAGTTCCTCGTTTTAAAAAACATATAAAGTATCAGTTTTTCGACACAGGAAGGTGTAAACAGAAAATATTAAATCCAGCAGTTCGGTGTTTCATCTTCCATATTGTCCCTGACTGGAAGTGAAGGAGGAGCATCTTATGGTTGATTGTTCTGTGTCTATGAAGTGTTTTTTCTCCATATGTGTGTGATGTCCAGTGTTTCTATCTTTTTAAATAAAATATAATTCGTTGTTTGTCTGATACTCCCTTCTTCAGTGTGTGTGGGTGAAAGTGATTCTGGGTATCTTCAGCATGTCGGTGGCGTGTTTTCTCAATGGAGATATGAGTAAAATTAATTTGGTTGGTTTCGGGGTTCGGAATTAAACATTCAGGTATGTATGGCTAATAGTTCAAAATTCTTCTCTCTCGCAAATCTAGGTCTGTTCAACTTATGTTTAGGTAGCGGAATTTCACTATGATAACCTTGTTTGGAAACCCTAGAAATTTTCACCTTGCACCTTGAGCAATGCAATGTTTAGAAATGCACGTTCTATTATTCCTCAGATTTGAGATTGTTCGCTTTTTGGAAATTGGTGTGGCTAAATTTCATATGATTCCGGTAATATTCTGGGTGCCAACCGAGACTTTTTTTAACTGCTGGTCTTGCTGCAACTGTTGAAAGCGCACCAGATGGAAATATCAGCTGAGTCTCTTTTACTCGATGTTTTGCATCATTAAAAATTTGACAGTCACGTGAACGTTCCATGTGCTCATCCTTCCAATTAACATTCTGAGGTTTCTGTGAGGTGCAAGGATCCACAACATGGTTAATGGTTCCGTATATAGAAAATACAGCGGAGGTCACGTTACATGACGTGCTGTCGTGGCCATAGTGTTGACATTAAAAACAGCGGAGCGGACTGGGTATATAATAACGGACAGCCAAGGAATAAGAAGCTGCCTTCACGCCATTAGGAAGCTGTGGTGAGCACAAACATATTTTATGTGGAAAATGAATCACACGAATTGGGGGTTCGGTGTTCATCTATGGAAACTTGACTGATGTTGTATACATGAATATTCTATGATACTTGAAGGCATGTTTAATCTCTAACGAATCTTGAAATCGTTTTTCATGCTTATCTCCACTAAGATGGCGCGCACCCATACTATGCTGAAGAGATGCGAAAGGGATTGAATTATAATTTCTGGAATGTTGAATCGGCACTTCCATCTTGTGTTCTCATCGTTCAGTTGATCTCACGCCTTCTTATTGTATATCTGGGCTACAGGAAACACATGTTGTTTATACACATCAACAAAGGAACTGAGAAATGCTAAGCTGTCGTTGATGAATTTCACGGAGTCAATTAGGATTAAAAAAATACTTGACATTCGTCCTGAGCACATGCTCTACGATGCTAAATACCAAAATTCAAAAGTCCCTGTCCTCTACGAAAGTAACCGTAGGTGAAACATGATTAGAATTTTGGAGAAAGACCTGTCCAAAGTACCTTATGACATGATCCTTTCTTGTTTAGAATTCTTGACCTAAATCTAAGATGAGGCCTTTGAAGATGGTCTCCATGACGCTCATCGTTCCTTCCGCTTTAGCCACATCTGCATTATTGATATCTAACATTTCGGAGTATATACTTAATAAAGCACTGCAGCATGAGTTCTATGCTTACCATTCTTCACTATTTGAATACAATACAATGGTTTGTCAGTCAGATAATGGTTCCTTAGTTCAGTATTATTATTATTATTGTTTAGTGTAGGGTTAGATTAAGCTATACAGTTCTTTTACATAGGTAATAGTTGCATAGATAAGCTTGTTGCCCATTATGTAATTGCACGGCTTCTTATATTACAAGATGAGCGGGATACAGCACCTGAAGCAATTCATCATCATATTCTTTACTGAGGGTCGTTTGCTTAACGCATTTTATGGCAAAGTGGATCGTATTTTGAACATATTGCCAGTTTCCATACACAGTTTGTTTCTCAGAGTGTTGTAAAAACGTTTTCCTTTTGAGTACCGGTATTTCATGTTTTTTCCTGTTTTTCTTAAATGTCGTTTTTTCACATAGCTTGTTATTTAATACTTAACGCTGCAGATAACAATGTAGCCAGCAGGATTGAAGCTAAGCTTTTACACATTCATCCTAATTTACTATTTCTTTGTTTTCCTTCAGGCTCACGAGGCAAAGATGAGATTATTAATGCATTCACTGCCACATTGTTATACTTCTTATGTTTTCACCGTGACAAATATAAGGAATTAACTATAATATGGACTGGAGTTATTTTTGATAATTTGTAATTTTTGATAATTTGATACTAATAAATCTTGAGGGAACTGAAAACATATTTTGAATTATAGGAAGAATTTAAATTCCTATACGTAATACAACTTTGAAGACATTCTTACTGTAAAGTGATGAACTATGAATTCTTACCGAAATATGTTCTTGTCCTGTATATAAAATACGTTAATTTCTAATTATGGTATTATGCAAGCAAGATATCTATTTTTGATCATAATTTCCGTCCGCAAAAATCAGTTATCTGTAGCTCAAAATCCCAGGAAATATCTTGCTTCTATTTAAGGGCCGAGATGTATGTTTAGGTTTTCTAGTACATTGTGTTTCACTATAAAACACTGGTCATTGCTTCCTCATGCTGCGCGCTTCAAGTCTTGCCCCATACTGTGAAAGCGTATACAGATACAGAAAGAGTAACAAAAAAGTATTATATGTTATGTGCATATTTCAAAACAATTGAATTAATACATAATTAGTATATTGTAAACAAGCAGCTACATATTGGTTTGTTCTAATGAGTCTGTTTTAATTGAGCTCTGAGAAGTATTATTTCAAAGCTTATCATAATGTAGCCAAAAGCTCATCCCGTGCTTTTTGGAAAGTAGAGGAATAGCTATCGGCACGTAACAGTATGGAGGCCATTTGAAAAATTGCTTTTTTTAATATACTGTTGCAAAGTTGGCAACTGGTTGTTTGGGTAAAGGGAACAACCACAGTATGTTTACATTGTTTTGGATATGTATACACAAAGCTTAGAGTAAATATTTAATTTCTAGAACTGATTGGCAACACTGTCAATTGTGGGACCTGAAGTACGTCTATGACGTGTCCGAGTAGGTAAATACAAAGATTGGAACTAATACGTTCAACGATATGGAAGCAGCTAAAAGTTTATTTTCTGAAATTGGTTGGCAACACTGATAACAGCGGCAGTAGAAGTAACCACATGAACTGTCCCAGTGCCACTACCTAATGATCATAAGTCAATGCGCATACGCCAAACAATAACAAATATGAATTCTAGATCTTTTTATCGTTTGACCGCTCTGGCAAAATACGGTTCCTGAAGTGTCTGTATGACCTGTCCCTGTACTTAATGAACATGTATGTCAAATTTAGTGTAAATAAATGCACACGTTTAGATTTGTATTGATAAAGTCATTTCTATAACTTTAATTTTAAAAGAGGTTGGCAACAACACTGATAACTGGGGTGTTTGAGGTCTGGTACATCCAAAACTTTCTTCTATTGTGTTGAATTATGTTTAAGCTACGTTTGAGCAGATATGGCAGGGAAGAAGTTTTAAAAAATATTTTTTAAGAAGTTGGCAGCACGGAGAATTGGTCAATCTGGAAAATCTAACGTGTACCAAAAATATTTGCAATCTAATGTTTAATTTATGTTTACATTCTTCTTAATTACTTTTATAGAAGTGTTGCTTAAAGATATGTTAGCAGTTTTATAAATTACTGCCCTAAAAAACTAAATTTAGAAAAAAAAAACGAAGACATGTTATTTAAACAGCGGAGGTTGTAGTAAGGACGAACTTTTTTCTAATTTACAACACCTGATACACTATCGGTTATGTTGTTTTTAAGATATGAAGATGTGCCATTTATAAGAGACAGACTCTTTTATGTAGACGAGTAAGAGCTCAACAGTGCATTTCCCTCATGCGACGAAGTTCATAGTGGTAAAACGTTCTGTGTCTATCGTAATCAACAGAGAAGTATTGATCTAGTAGCTGATTATTTAATACAGAAATATTTTACAGAGATGAATGCCAAAGAGAATGTAGATTTCGATATTGTTTGTAGTAATATCAAAAATGGAGAAATCACGAACATTACAGCACTAGGAGATATTAATGATCTTGCTTGTGCTGTTTAAGTGCTAGCCCCAAAATTTTGATGTTCTCCCGCAGTGACCGTAATTGATAGAATTGTGGCTAAAACACTAACTTCTAATATTTACATGATTCCACAAAACTTGCATTAGGGATGTGTAGAAAACATTAATTTATCCATGCGTTTCGGGACTACAACAGGATTTGTAGAGTGTTCAGTAGAAGTTTTGAAGTGAAACGTGTACTAAAAGTTGTGAAGTATTAAAGTTCTACCCAGATAGCACAGTGTCCTAGGAACTGCCAAGTTAACTGTTATTAATACAGCAATAACGAAATGATTTCCAATCAAGTTTAGTTATATAAAGGATATTTTTATTTACTCTGCGGAATACAAGGACAATACATAATTATTTACTGGAAATGGATTATTTGAAATACAATAAATGTAGAAACACAAGACATTAACTATGAAGACTCAATAATAAATGCCTCAGTTTCTGCATATCCAACTGAATACGAGTCTTCGTATTTTAAAACAGCCGCATATCCAACACGATATTCTGTGTCCATTCGGAGCGGTTCGTCACTAAATACACCGTAATTATTCCTTCCAGTTTCTCCTGTACCAAGGGGAATAGTGATGGCATTTTCGAAATTAGTCTGTAAAGAGAGAAAAAGATCATATCACTTTATTTAAGGAATAGATTACACGCATCAACAATAAGTCACAAAAACGACAACTGACGTACGATTTACAAGCTTAGTTTCTACGATCACAATCCATCATTCAGAAGTGAAAAGTACTAGCAGTATATAGTTATGAGAAAATACTTTAAAATATGGATCTCACCAGGAAACCGGTACACCTAATTCACGAGAAAGTACCGGCAAGAATAAACAATTTTAGTTAACATAACGAATTATGTTTAAAATTAAATAATAATTAATCTCTAAATTTACCCAGTACAGGTGGCATTACATAATTAATTTCTGACGGCTGAACCAATTTCTTCTAATTAATATTACAAAAACTGTTTTAGCAATACAATTTTAGAACATAACAAAAAACTTATTTTGTTGTAACCTCAAGGTAACTATCTTAACTGATTAGCCAAAATACGGTCATGAATCTCAATGTATCATCATTTAATACAACTTTACAATTCTTAGCTTTAAAAGTCGCATGCGAATGACGGGGTGTTTTGTTTTTATCATGTTTGTTGTTTCATGACTTCCGGGGGCTGTATTTTTGTATATTGCAGACAAGGTAAACAATGATTCCATTGCATGCTCTAGAATACGTTTTCTTAGAATTTTTATCAAGTCTACCATTTAATTACTTTCGCAACCATCTTTAAACTAAATGGACCAAATGCATGATCGTTTCCCTGCTGATTCAATATTCTAATTTGCATTTTATTACTCACGCTTTTGTGATAGCTTTGTTATTCGAAAATCTAGGGTATATTATTGTTTTTGGTTTCAAAATTATTACCACAAAGGAACCCGACCAGGCTCCTATATTGGCACGCTTAAACCGTGACTTATTGAAGACAATTGAAACGTTGAAAATAACTTAAATATTCTATACTTTTTATTGGAACACGATTATTTTAGCAAAGGACAGTAATCAAACTGAATTCGAGACAGTAAATGTAGACACTCTATGGAGCACACACATCACAAAGCTGGTAATTTAGAACTTTTTGCAAGTATTAACAATTAACGGAATTTCCATATCACACGCATTAACAATTAATGGTCAACATATATTTAATGTTAATTTAACATTACATTTAATAACATAATTTATACAAATTTAACAATTAATAAATAATTTAATTAAACATATAATAATGTTAATTTAACAAATGTTAATAATTAATGAATACAATATTCCTTCTGTTATTCTTAAGTTTCCACTGTTGTTTTAGATTAGCATAATTGATCGTAATATGCTTGTAGCAAATGAAGATAGAAATTTTTCAAAAAGGGCAAACGAAAAATTGAATTTCTTACAGATGCTCGCTGAAATATAGTTTCGGATTAACTGGATTAAAGTAACTGAGAGGAATGAGAACTACTTTCTGACGCACATGATAGAATATGTATGTCCAATAGTTTAAATCTTGAAGAACGTATACATTTATGTAACTAACGTTTTTATATCGTTAAAGCACGGAAGTTCTGTGCTATATATCGGCAGGTTTTTGTAGCTGAATCCGCTAAAGTTTAAATGTTCTAGTAGGAGAATTTTGACATTAGAGGCATGTCCGGTAACTTCACACCAACAGAACAGCCCCTTTCTTTAAACCGCATTTCTTGCTTCATCCACCTCACGTGGACCGGCGATACCAAAGAACTGGACGAGTTTAAGTGAATTTTGAATGGTATTCTTGTGTAATGAAAATCAAGGTATTAGACTTTAAAATAATTTTAAAGAGAGTTTTTATTGCTGTCATATAATCTAATTACTCTTCTAAGAGAGACCAAATAAAACGATGTTAATACCGTAATGTCTAGCTTTCGTACTATTATTGATGATAATTGCCTTTTATGGTATAATGTGTTATAGTATTTAGACAAGTCCAAAAGCATTTTCATACCAAATATACTCGAATATTCGAACTATTTATTACTAGTATACATACAGCACTATCTGAAATCTGTCGTCTATAACAATACGTGTCAGACAGAATTATTTGAGATCACTATTCTATCGCCTAATGTCAGACGTTTCCTTCAATTCAGTGTTTATTATCAACACCAAACTACTAGTTTAGTAACAAGTTATTATTTACCAAATATTGTTAGAGATATAATGTATTGAAATGAGATAAAATGATCTTAGTGAAGTTAATTATAATTTCATTGTAGTTAGAACATCTGAGTTAGACAGAGAACGCAGAATGAACCTAACGTTTAATTCAGTTCGTCATATATATTCCACGTGTGTATTTAAAGGCTTATTTTTTTCTCAAATTCTAACCGAGATATAACGTAGACAATTATAAAATATTAATCAAAGTTTGACTACGGTAGTTTAACAGGCTGATCATATTACAGTCATTTAATAGTTCTTTTTAAAACTTCTTTGTATAACAGTTTCAATCTTTTATTTCTCAAAATATTCCTAAGTGGTTATCATTGCCTCGATTCTGCGACTGGTTTAAGAGCAATCGACAACATGATGTTAGTGTGTATAGTTTTTACTAATTTACTATAGTTATATCACACAACATAATAGTTTATCTTCATCAAAAACATATTTGACTCTATTCCTTAAATTATTATTGAAATTAATATTACTTATGTATTATTATTTTTGTAAAGCATTGATTTACTTGCGCCGAAACACGTTTAATTGTAATATTAGTGAATTGCGAAAGGTCCCGGAAAGAAATCCAATAAAGTGCGAAAACGTTCCAGAATCTTAAAGGTTTTATGAAAACACTAGTTGTCTCGGGAATCAATTTCAAACTTGGTTTCATCAGATTAGATAATATGTGTATATTAAAGACGTGAAGCCAAGATATTATGATAAAGGTAGTATTACAACCGATATATTAGTTCAAACCCGATATATTGAACCTCGATGTATTGGAGTCTTCTGTAACTACATAGAGTATCATTATACTGATCGGTGTAATAAAGACTGCATGGTAATGTACATAAACTAAAATAACAGGAAACATGATCAGCGTGTCCATTGTTCATGTTTTCTATTAAAAGGTATATAAAACATTCTCCTGGAGGATTAAGTAAACACGATCCTATGACGTGACTCAAACAAAAAATAAAATTACTTTAAATAATTAGCTTGGCAACGTTTTGGCTGAAAATTGTCAGAAATGGACTGTACGGATATAAAACTGACTTTGATAATAGAACAATAAATTTTCTTGTTTTCTCTTTTATGTATGAACAAAGCTCATTACATATTGAATTGATAATAGTCATGATTAGTATACAATGCTTGAATCCTTAATATGGTTAACGTATAATAAAATATAGAATAGTTAGTGATCAAGAAATACAAAATTGCTAGCAGTGCGTGATCTGCATGAACACAAAACGTTCAATGTTTATATATATATAATAAATAAATCACAGCCATATTCAATCCACTAGTGGATGAGGCCTCTCCCCGAAGGGAGTATATATATATATATATATATATATATATATATATATATATATATATATATATACATCTTTCTATCATTTTGGCGTCCATACATTGCGTTTTAGCATTACTCTTGACGTCCATGTACTTTTGGCGTCCGTATATCGGACGTCAAATTGTAAACCATTAGAAACACACTTTGGGTATATATTTTTCTGTTTCTAAAACATAAATTAGCAAGCCCTCTGTGTACGGAAATAGCGGAAAACTCCAAAGTCACATGTTTAATCATATCAAAGCTTCCAGACTAAAATGAAAAATCACGAATGGACGCCAAAATGATAGCAAATTAAAAGAATGAATTCTTTTCGTAGTTCACTTTTCTTCCGCTAGGTGCACTACTGTCGGCAATGTATATGTTTTGTCTGTATACTCCGTTTCATTTTTACGATCTTTCGACGTCCGACATTTGGCAACATCGCCATGAGTATATTATGTACAATTTATCGACTACTTGGCGTCCATCGCTCAAAAAACTTGTGATTGGCGTCAGGATAGGGCGCATTTAACGGGCGTTTATGGGGTTTGAGCTCCCCTTCAAAATTCAGAGTTTTTTTTATAAAATTAGTGTAATTTTAGGCAAATTAAAAACATTTAGCAAAAATTTTGCTTCTAGATATATCTTGAGGCCCTCCCCAAAAGCTTTGATTTCCTTTGAAAATAACTTCTAAATAAATGTTTGCTACCAGGCTTCTTAACATTTTCACAATGTTTCTCTGAATTGCAACCACTTTGGAATATATAGAACCCACCAGTACTTTTTATATAACACAAGGAATCGGTATAATTAGCATTGATTTTATTAGTGAAATATTGTTGACCTCTTCTACAGCAAGGAACCGCTGTGGTTCGGTCTAGAACTTGGGTTCGTGTGGTGCCTGTTTTTTCTGGTTCGCTCCTAGCTCGTGGTATGTGGGATTTTTGGTGGATAAAAAAGTGTGCTTGGGTTTTCTAGGGGTTTTCCCATTTCCTATCACTTTCTTCATTCCATCGTCATTTATACAGCCTGGGCCAAAGATGCCTAAAAGTTTTAAATAAAATTCAAATTCTTCTACAGCGCTTGAAGTACTAACTGCTTCTATTAATTTTTCGATCAATGAACTTCGAAACCGACTGCGGCACATATAATTAGAAATTTGATTAAATATTTAATTAACATTGACAAACAGCATACTGGAACACATCCGTTGTGGTACGCTGGTTATGGTCGCAGACTTTGGATCAGCACGTGTAGGGGTTGGAGAAAAAAAAATGAGCATATTTTAGTGTCTTGCACAATGTCTAACAATTTTTAACAATTAAATTTTTATAGTTGAGGGAGTATCCAAGAGAATTTCAGGGATGACACTCCCATGTGGAAGGCCTAGCAGAATCCTTGGGACGACGGGCTGAGCCCTGTTTCTGGCAATCCTGAGTGAGGTTTCCAAGATTATTGCTTAGTTTCAGAATGACAAGATAATCGGGGTGTACAGAATACGAGAACTGAAATTTGGGTTTTACAATTGGAATGCCAGTTTTTTTATTATCAGACTTTCGTCAAGGTTAAAAGCACAATCAAAGCAATTGACAAAGAAAAGTAGATCAAATTCATGAGCTCACTGTATTTCGTTTGAATAATATTAGTAACTATTGACTTCTACCGGTCTCGCTAATATGACACCATATATTTAAAATCCACAAGCATTCATGCCCCTGGCGGGATTCGAAACTGCAGTCTCGTCAACAGCGGTCAAACGCCTAAGGCAACGAGGCTGAAATGTTCAGCAAGTAAAGGACTAAAATTTCTAGTAGTTAGGCAAAACATATGGACCCCCTTCCCGATAACCAGACTGCAAAATCTTACCAAAATCTTCTGGAATCCTTTTTCTTTACCGTAAAATCTAGAAACTAAAGCATAACAGCTTTCGCGTATTCACCATATTATACAAAAATTAACGGAACGAAAGCATTTTAGCATGCTTCAAGCATATATTCAAATAAAACCTTGTTCAAGAAAGATACCACAATATTCTAGTAAGAGGCTATTTTCAGTGATGCACCAGATAAGCTATTTTATTTCCCTAAAATGAATCATTAATAAATTGTTAAATGAAACATAATCCTACTACTTTAATAATAATTTTTTTAGGAAGCACTTTGTCGTATGGTTGTGGCTCCA
The DNA here is from genome assembly GCA_022664845.1 of Lepisma saccharinum. Lineage (NCBI taxonomy): Eukaryota > Metazoa > Arthropoda > Insecta > Zygentoma > Lepismatidae > Lepisma > Lepisma saccharinum. Next base: position 61,834 of record JAGDQP010008267.1, read on the forward strand.
ACAGTTAACGCCCATTACAGCTTCATATAGATTACACAACATTCCTCTAAAATATGCTTTTCTCTAAATATGGAAACAAAAGTTATTTATTGAACCAGAAGTGAAGCAGCGAATGAGGGCGATTCACTCTGAAGAAGATAATCTTGCGATGTGATAAGAGTATCAGGACGTGTACAGACTCGCATTTCGAATTTTAAAAATAATACTCTTTAATTTTAAGGCTTCGATAATGATATTTTTAAAGCGTGTGTGAAGAAAGGGTTCATAAGAAACTTTACTTTTTTATTTGATTTGTTAATAAAGATAATACCGTTGTTTTGCCATGTACTTTTGAACTCTCTGACCAAAACGAAAGTAGTGTCACTTATGACGAAAACGCTCTAATACCACTCACAAATTCTCAGAATACAGGTGTTTAGACATTTTCTAGTAATTAAAGGAAAAAATAATGCCCAAGATATGATTACAAGATTGGATTTGCCTTTTTGAACCATCGCAATCAATTATCGTATTTTTCCTTAAAATGAAAAGAAACCCCGCTGGAAATGTACGTTAATTTAGTTTAATCTTAATGTACTGTAATATATTAGGTTATAACTGTAATTATGCACCAACAGCTTTGGGCGTAAAAAGTTGAATTAAAAAGTTTCTCTGGTGATACGTAGGGAATAAACTTCAATAATACTGATTTAAATTAATTGAAAGAAAACTAAAATTTATATGTCACGATGGTCAGCTCCGATTTAACTCAAATGTTATTTTGCTAGGGCCATACCTTCTTAGCAATTGTAATATTTGAACCATTCTTGTCTAATTTGCAGAACAATGTAATAAAAGACACACGCAATAATTTACTTCTTTCTAAATAAGGCCTATAATCTGAATACAAATAATTGTTTAACAGTATCCTTCTATTTTCTAAGAATAAACATATTTTCCTTTTCAAAAGAGATAATTTCTTTGAATTTTTCTATAGGTACTCTAAAGGTGAATTTCTTCACCTTTTCCTCCCCTCTCCCTCCCATTTTTTTACTCTCCTTTTGTGAACATCATAAAATGAACAGCTTCGATCGTTTGGTTTTGTATTTGCTCTTCCCTTTTCCTTTTCCACAGTTTTCAGCTACCTAGTCTTGTATTCATTTGAACCCTGCGGAAGAAACAGGTTTGGGGACTCAAAGGTTGTGGCTGCCGCAGTTGACTTCCTGACACGGCTATCAATTTGGGAGTAGCTTCGGGGATTATATTTTGTTTCGTAGTTCCAAATAGGAAGTTAAAAAAAATTTCATTGTAATATGCAGACAAGATATGGGAGTCATGTGGGAATTACTTCAATTAAAGAATATTGCACATTGAAACACATAAGATTTATGAAAACCAACGTAAAATCATAAAGTTTTTTTTTACTTTATTGGTAAGGAGCAGTATAAAACTTTGTTTCCATGCGCAATATGCGAAATATAAAACGAAATGAAACATGAACATGAAGAAGGCAAATAAAACATGAATTAATATATATTATTCAAGCATGCGTGCGTATATGTATCACGGGTCCACATAGTTCTAAAAAAATATTCGAGACAGTAGCATCAGTGGAAGTACCTCAATTTCAGAGAGTGTGCTTTCCTTTTGTTCTGTAAATTCATTTCCACATATCGCCGTAGAAGAGAGAATAGAAATATCGTGATATATAATCTGAAGTGATAAGTGCTGTACAGAATTTACTTTTAGCCGAAACTAGACTGCTCCCAAAACTATGATATTGTAGTAAGCAATCAGCAGGGCTTGAAAAATCTGGCTTGCAGGTGCTAGGCAGCTAAAAAAACTACTATCCAGATCATTGTGCAGTATATAATGTATTAACT
>JAGDQP010008268.1:0-14340 GCA_022664845.1 Lepisma saccharinum
TTTTTTTTACATGCTCACACACACACACACAGAGAAAGTAGAGGCTACGAGGAAGTGAAGGTCAGTAGTAGACACCTTCAGCCTGCGTGGTGATGCGCGCCACGAGTGGATGGAATGGAAAGTTAAGGAGGGGAGATAAATATTACTAGATTAGTGACTTTAAGATTGCAACAGCTTGCTGCCAATGATATTAATATAGGAGATGCTATTCCAACAACTGGCGAAGGGAAGAGCCAATGTAGCGGGTTGGGCGTTGAAAGGCTTGCTGGAAAATTGCACACTCCAGATTAAACTGTGAACTTGTGAAGCATATTTTTATCTTCCTAAAAGTGAACTGGTTTTTTTTTTTTTTTTTTTTTTTTACACCGAGGGGTAGAATATTATTACGTGTTCTATATTTTAAAGTGATTGAAATAAAAATTAAATAATTTAAGAACGAGCTAGGTGCTGTGCAACGGTACAACACAGTCAAAGATCGCTACTGTAGTGACCTCAGAATTGTGTGCAAACACTTTTGGGACAGCCCTGCACACAATCCTGCACTTACTACTAACATTTAATTAAAACTAATTGTACTCATTGAAGGACGAAACAAACACTTGTCCATGATAGTTAATTTATGTTTTCGTGTTCTGAAATTTGAATAATTAACTCAAAACGAAAAAGACTGGAAAACCCACTGGGATTGAGCCTGTTGCAGGATTTTAGTTTTTCTTTATTTTTTATGAATTTTCTAGTTGGTAAAGTTTTGTATTTTTGGCAACACTGGTTCTCCTTTATTCTCCTTGACCATCAGCTAAAGCGGTTGAAGCAAAAAGGTAGAAATATGTATTTTTTAAATGTTCTTTTTCGGCATCAGAATTGTTATTATTGTTTTGATGCTGGAATATGTTAAATGTTTTACAGACAAAGCAGATTATTTTATGGGCTTTTGAATTCCACCAATATGACTATCGAACCTGACTATTATATGGCTATTATTTGTATAAATTATACCGATACTAGATCCACATCGACAATGGATTATTTTTTACAAATACGTATAGTTTGTATGACGAAATCATTTGCAAGACGGAAACAAAGCCGTGATAATCGAAGATCAGCGATTTCGAGTGATTCAAGTGCAAGGCGTTATTATGTTAGAATGTTTCCTGTTATGATGGGTTAGATTTACTTTTATCTACTCCATAGAATAAAATTGACAAGGGAAAGGTGTGTAGGGATTTAATTTACTTTATCTACTTTAACTTCCGCCTGCTATTGAGTTATGTACGCTTTATTATATCACTCATTTCCTTGTAACATTTCTTTACGTAACGATTGCAAGCGGTTGGGGCCAGACTGGGTAATAAGCACCAGAATTATTTTAGCTAGCTAATACAATTGAAGGTGCATGTCGTGACTCAAGGTGATTCAATAAAGTGTAGAAGAAACGTATTGTCTGTGTGGAGGAGAAAAGGAATAGGGTGGTGGATGTTTTGAGTAAACCTTAATCAGAAGGTCATATGGTTTGTGTTTTTACAAAAAGTGGGCATATCAAATTTCTTCAGGTACAACTGGGAAACAATTTCGAAGTAAGCTGACATCGTTAATATTAAAAGGAGATGTTAGTTATTGCTTTAGCTTACGTCGGGCGTGATTTTTCGAAGGAAATAAGTCACAGGTTCATGAATCTGAATCAGTATAATATTACGTCATTGACTTGTTTATTTCTCATATCAACATTGATGTTTTGCTACGAAAATCACTGACAGTGAGTGATAGCGAACGATGACGGGCAAATCACCTTCAACAGACACCACCTGTGACTGCTCCGTTTATGGTTCCAAATGGAACGCCCGACGTATACTAAAGAGAGGCCAAGAGTACCGTCAGGTGGGGTGAAGATGAATAAAATTTTGAGTTTTTTTTTTTTAAATAACTTCTTCATTTTGCAAAGTTGTGATGTATAACTTCGGTCAGCTATAAACTGTGTTTCAGTGATGTTATGCAACTAGTTAAAAAAAAAAAAAAAGATGCACTGAAAAAAAAAAACGTGTGTTAATCTTTACCTCCGTTGTGGGGTCAACATGAACACCCCGCATACTCTGCTTAGTAAGGCATATTCTGTGAGACGTACGTTCATATTGACCTCAGATTTGAAAAGAGCACAATATACAAACCTGTATATAAAAATTGTTTAGGGTCCAAATTTTGAAATTTTAGTATTCTTAGATTTACGTGCCCTAGTTTTTACATGATTTTTTTGTACATTCCCCCTCGTACAATGTGTAAAGTTAAATCGTAAACAAAATATTTAATGATTCTAGATGTAGAGAGTATGTTTAAAACAGTTCTAAACCAAAAATCAAGAATGTTATGAGCAAAAATTTCAAGGAAGGTGTTTCGCAATATCTGTGAAATTATCAAAAAACTTGTTCACGACGTTTTAGTCAATAGCACCACGTTGAGGAGTAATATTGGAACACTTTCTGATTGTCAGGACGTATTTGTGTCGTTTGTAAAATGCACCCACCCACTCTTTCTCAGATAAATCGTCTTTGAATTTTGGAAGAGTTCTTCCCTGTCGGGTTAAAGTCTTCCGCAATGAGTCATCCAGATTGAAAGGAAATCCCCAGTTAGCTCCACGTCACACAAGTTTTCCTCAGCTTCACTGAATTCTGTCTGTCCTCCATTAGTCTTTAAAGAGATTTTTCGAATTAACATGTGTCGCTTTGGGAATGCCATATTTTCTATGTGCACCATTAAGTGTTATTTTAGCCTCTTTGATCTCGTGCACTTCTTGCTACAAGATTGTTTTGGTATAGTTTATAATCACTTTCGATCCGATTTGTCTTTTATACTCTCTCGCCATTCTTCTGGTGGTTACGGTAATGTTGGCTTTCACACGGTAACAACTTTGGCTCTCCACTCAATTATTCACCACCAGGAATACAGGAAACATACCATTGTGGTTTATAATTTGAAACACCTGACAAAATACGACATAAACATAACTGAGATGACAGCAAGTTTGTGGATACATCTTGTTCATGTTCACCCGCAAAGAACAAATTTTTGACACAAGGATGAAAAAAAAATTGTCAAAAAAAAATATTTTTTTCTCATGGTTACAATAGACCACAAAAGTCTTCTGTCAGATCCGGTTGGTTGTCATGGTAACCCGCCATGTTCAAGTCTAAACAACAGTGGTTGGTTTATGTAGTTTCTTCGATGATAATAATAATTCATCATGGGTATGTACTTCGTACCAGATTGCAAACGTTACAATGAGAGAGAGAGATGTCGCTTTAAAAGGATGAAAACCAGAAAAAAAAAAAAAAAATCAGCCATTACTTCCACAAGTTACTGTCTACGTTCCTACCATCTAACTTACTTGACTGTTCACTGTTGTTTAGACTTGACCCCCGCCGCTGCTATGGCAACCAGCCGGATATGGCGCCAAGCCTTTAGTCCTCCATTGTCGAACAAATAACGTCACAATATGTTGAGGCATCAGAAAACCAAGTATCAATCCTCTCGGTTCACTTACACGTTGTGCTTATATGGATTTAGAGCGACTACTTTTTTTGGGGTAACAACAGGGTGTTCTTATATATATATATATATATTAATTTTTCTATTTGCTTCTTTTGTTTTTTCTGAAAAGCAAAGACTGTCCTATCCTCAGCACTAACTTGTTTTCGTATATCTTCCGTAGTTACGTCACTAAAGGCACTTTTAACATTTTCCCACGTTTTGTTCATCTTCACGCCCACCTGACGGTACTTTATATTAATATGAGCGACAAAGCTTCCTGCCAATTTCATGAGCTGGGCACCACATAAACGTTGGTAGTAATTAGAGAGGATTAAAATGATGGATATTTACATGCTGGGGTAATTAGCACCAGTATACTTTGGGTATTAAGCATCATACTTCTCTAATTATTTAAATAGTAATTGCGATATGAATATAGAATTTAAAAAATTAGGTACACGTAGAAACACTTACGCAGAGTATATAAAAATTGTCTCCTAATAGGCGTAGCAAGGTTTCTTTTCTTTATATTTTCAAAGTAGATTCCGTGCCACTGGTCATTTAAAAAAGTGATGAGCCATGCGATATTGAGGCAAGATGGCCGCCCTCCTTTTTTTTAGGATCAGGGAAACCCTTGTGAACGAAATGAGGTCAGTAGAACTATTGTGAATACCAGAAAGAATGGAATTGATAAAATGGATGAATTTCCAGTAGCGATCCATCCTTACAGGTTTCTCCAAGGAATTTTTTTCAGTCACACCAGGCAAATACCGGAATCGTACTTATAAACTAGGCACTCTGAGCCTGACACCTTAAGGCTTTTTTAATGTAAACTTTTCCCTCTGTATGTCTGCATTTTATTTCGTTCTATAAGAAACTAAAGTGTAACAGCTTCAGAAATGTACCCACCCCCTTCTTCAGACTTCACTCTACAACTAAACACAAAAAAATGATTAAAGCAAACGAGAAAGGAGGCCACCTTTTGCTTTCCATCAATTACGGGTCAGTTACTAATTAAAAGTTCACTTTTGTTCCCCTAGCGCTGTCCTCTCCTTGGGCGAGCTCACCTACAATTTACCTGTGAAATTTGATGAGTCAAGAGATCAAGTACAGCTTTTATCAGATAAATGTTTGAAATTCCTTCGTTAAATAATTTCTCACAAAAACAAGTCCTTCCCTATACCTTCTTAAACAAAAGATCTTTTAAAAATACAGAATATCCTGTGTGCTCAAAATTCAATAAATGTGTTTATAAAAGTTCATAATCTTCTAACAAAATCAAAAGATATGAGAAATAAATATACTAAAACAAGTCTATCAAGTAAGTAAATAAATAATTAGAAGTTTTAAATATAAGTATATAAATAAATAACAATTAAAGTGACTACTACATGAATTGTCCGTTAGTGTCCTCATATCCTCCTTTCTTCCTTTTTCAAAATGCCCTCCCACTCTTCGTTAATACTGTATCCATTGTTTCAGTTCATAGCCTTCTCAGCCACTTCTCTTATCATTTTCGCTTCTTTCCTCTTTCTAACTGTCTATATTCTTGTTCTACTAGTGTCCCTCTTTAATCTGACCTCATCCTTATGTTGCTTTAAACGCTCTTGTAGCCTCGTCTTGATTTCCCCCCACATATATCACACACGGCACATCATATATAACCCCTCTTTGTCGTGAGTCCGCTGTCAATTCCATCTTCCCTCTTCTAACGACATCTAATACCCTCATGCCACCTTTCCTGTGTGTCGTAATCCCTTCTTTCTTTAGTATTCTCCTGATTTTCTCTGTGATCTCCGCAGTTTCAGTGCCGTACCTTCCTTTCTTCTGGTCTCCTTCCTTATCTTCCTCTTTCTTGTTTTTCTCCCTACTCCTCTTCCTGTCCTGGTCACCGTAACCATTCCCTTTCAGCTGTTCCCATAACCTTTCCAAGTCTCTCCTTTTGCCCCTCCTCCATATTTATCATATCAATCCTTTCTTCCATGTTCCTAATAAAATGCACTTTTGTTCCCTCGTTGACGTCACTTCTCTTACGCCAGTATACGTCCGCTGCACAATCCTTCTGGAACCACGACGTTACAAACTTGCCTTTCTCTGTTCTCGTTATTTTCATATCTACAAAATTTAACACACCGTCTTCTTCCATTTCTCTCTCCAATAGAATTCCCTTTTGCTCATCATTCATCTTTCGAATAAAGTTCTGTAATTGCCTTCTGGTGTCTTTTCACACCAAAACAATCGTCCACGTACCTATAAAACATCAGTAATTTATCATTACCTTTTGCTATCACTGTTTTGTCCCATTCGTTCATTAGTAGATCAGCTGTTACCAGGCTTATACACGAACCAGTGCTTAAACCAGTGTTTCTCAAACTTTTTCATTCTGCGCCCCCCTTTTACCATGTCTTCTAGCCAGCGACCCACAATTATTTTAATATTTGCTTTTTATTTCAAAACATGACAGTCGATTTGCTGTATTTGATAATAAATATCCTAATTATAATATCCAAAACTATTCTGTACCTGCCCTTGTTAATATTGTTATTACTTGTAGGAAAGGTAACGATTTGATTAGTTAGGTTAAGATTAGGTAGCCGCTTAGATTTGGTTAGTTTGCTCAACATATATTAGGCACAACTAACTTTGCAGTATTGCTTAAGTGACTTTGGGTTACGTTGCATTAGATTTAACATGCGCTAACACATTAAATCGGTTCTACTCAGAGTGAAATCAGAATGCTGTTCATGCAGTAATTTTATTAGCTAGATTACCGTGCATTCTAAATGCTTTCCCAAAACCTAGCGCAATTCGTGAAAACATGCAATACTCAATCTTCATGCCCATACAAATAAGTACATAGTATCATGCATTTCATACGACCTCACATACACATAGACATATAACTTTAATTCCATTGAATAAGTATTCAAATAAACATATCCATTTGTTGACATTGTTAGGTCCATATAGTACATTTATCAGACAGGCACTAACAGACATATTTTCATGTATAAATAACATTACCTTGCGAATTCCCCTTCTTAAATACAAATTGCGTTGATATAATAAATCTAAAAGAAATGCGCATTTGCACATTATATCATAGCTACGCATTATTTCGATATTAATCCTGTCAAACGAACCATATTTTTATGTATCAAGTCTTTATTCAAGTGTTCTTTCATTTTCACACAACTCATAGATACTAAAAAATAGAAGAGTAAAGGTGCAGTTTCGTTTGTGCGATTATCGCATACGAAGATCGCATGCAACTGCTGCACGCGCCACTGCTTTAACACGTTGAATGGAAGTCAGTGAAGGCGGTTTGGTTTGCGCGTTGGACTCATGGTGTCGCTAGCAACTATTGCAACGACTCCTTCGGAGAGCAGTCAAGCTGCAGCAGTCGCATGCGTTGCATGGTATTGTGAGCAGTGTACATTCGTATTTTCATTGAATCTTGAGTATTTTGTGCCAAATATGACCTTCAGCAGAGATGAGGATTGAAAGCTACGTCAAGAATTGGACGAAAATACTATGGAATTGTTGGTAAACCCCGAAAGAAAGAGAATGCATGTACAGATGTAGTAAGTTTGGAGCTCAATAGATGGCAGCAGAGTACTACAGCAGCTTGAAGTAACACTATTGTTTGATATTGAATGAAAGTTGAGTTTAATTTAAGATGCTGCTTATATTATTATTATAGTTGTTCGTAATCATGTCTAAAATTCTGAAACTGTAAAAAATATTGTTTACAGAAAGATCTGAAAACTTGTAATGCACAAACGAAACTACCCCACCACATGCTTCCGTCGCACGCATTCACTGAATGCAGTCATTGCATGCGACCATCGCCTAAACGAAACTGCGCCTTAAGATTGTCTCGTATAATCGCCATTTTGTTCCATCGATACCAATTCACTTCCATCTGTAACACCCTTTGCACACAACCACCAACCCCCACGTTGAGAAACCCTGGTTTAGACCCTCCTTCATTTTCACTATCCTGTCACTTATCTTGCAGAAACTATTGTCCAACAAAAACCTTAACGCTTTCTTCATCCTATCCTTGTCCCAGTTGCCAATGTTTCTGTCTTTCATCTCACTGTCCACTACTTTCAGAATTTCTTCTCTTTTGAGACTGGGAAACCTACTGTTTACGTCCACACTAAACATGGCAGTCCTTTCTTTTCTTGTCCCTAAATCTTCAATCAATGTCTTTACTTCTGCAGAATTAACCACCCTTCTACTTTCCTACTCTTCCATCAGAGTAAACGGTGATCTTCTTTCTTGTCTTGTTTGTTTTAGTCGTTTTTTTATGTTCAATGAGTGAAGCCTGAAGAAGGAGATGGTATACTTCAGAAACTGTTACACTTTCATTTCTTTTTATCATTAAAGTATATCAGCTTTGTTAGAATACCAAACTGTGTACTGGTGCAGGTCATATCCTAATATGCGGTTCAGTTGTGTGCTTAATACCCCAGAGCCGGGGTAATAAGCACCTCTAAAACACCGGTTATATTTTGATTATTTAAAATCAATTTTTACTCTGAGGTGTTGTATGGTGCATGTTTACATATGATTAACATGCAAGTTGCATTCCCACTGACACTATTAACTTTTTATCTGGAATTTTATGCCAATTCTCTCAAAAATTGGTGCTAATTACCCTATGTTACCCTACTATTTGGAAACACCCTGGAATCGTTCAAATGCGTGAAAGTTAGGGTAGCTTGGATTGGGTTAGCTTAATTTATATAAGTTCGTTTAAGTCGTATTTAACTGGGCTTTACGCAGAATATGAACAAACCCGGGTATTTAAAAAAAAAAACACACATGGGTCCAGGCGAGTTTTTTTGGATTTTATTGGCCTTTCTCGTGTTTTTTTTTTTGGGGGGGGCTAAATTAAAATGGGAATGCATGTAAATGTAAAGCTGTATACACCTCAGTCGGGGGGTCTTGGAACGGGTCTGTTTTGTATGGGGATGAACTCACTTCAATGTATGCGCCCTGGATTCAAACCGCGGCGTGGTACGGAGCGTAGCTACCGGCATTCCGCCATTCATAAGTGAGACAGAAGAAAATGAGTGAGAACTCTATTTGGGATGGTGCCACTGGTCAGCCTGAGCAGTGTGTGATTTAAAGTCGCATGGATGATGATGGCAGAATTGGTGGAATGAGGAAGGTGGGAGGAGACGGGAGAACCTTGAGAAAACCCATGCACACGGTGTTTGTTCACCGCAAAGCCCTGATGACATAAGTCGGGATCGAACCAAGGACCCCACGCGCCAGTGGTAAGCGCTTTACCACTGAGCCACCGCAGCCCGAGCAGGGGCTGAATTGCTGCTCAACCTTACCAGTGTCACTTGGCCGTCCGGAACACCAACCTCCAGAACACAACAGAAGGAGTACCCAGTCCTTGCGGTCCAGGCGGTAACGTCGCGGATTTCGGATCGGCAGTGGGTTCGAATTGCACAGCCAGCTATTTTGACTTAGGTTTTCCAGGGATTCCTCTCAGTTTCACAATGTAAATGCTGGAATGAAGAAAGCGGACCTGAACACAGGCCCTGACTAAACCCGTATACTTCCTTGAATTTCAATATCACAAAGTGTTGTAGATTTTAGGTAGCAGTATTATTCTAGAGTTACAACGACAGTCGTGATTGCATTCTAACATTCTATAAATCCAATAGTTTTCATTGTTATGCACTTCTGTGAAGTGCCCTCTTTTAAGTACTTATTTAAAAACAAAATTAATTTAAAAAAAAACACTGGATTTTAAAGTTTTTTTTTTTTAAGTGGGCCTAACCCGAAAAAAAACCACTGGGTTTTATTGGGCTGGACCCACCTCGGCAAACCCTGGCTTAACGACTCTAGACCTTCGGAATCAGATCCGAAATAATGTAGTGAACTTGGTGATTTCTCGTTCGTAGGAGTATCCAAAGAAAATCCCAAGCAGCAGTCCGAAAAGTTCCGAAAAAAAGTACTACTGGCGTCACTTCATGTTATGCATGACACACATTTTACTACAAAAAACACGAACAGTATGTCGAGAGAGAAAGAGAGGGACGGGTTTGTTAGGTTAGATTATTTCTTTCTTACGTAAAGCATGTGAGTGACATTCCAGGTGGTCACTCCAGCGCGGAAGAAGCTAAATAGGTTAATGTAATTTTCGCTCTTTCAAGGTCCTTTCACACGTCCATTACTCGAGACGTGATTCGACACTTCCACACACGTTGGAAATATTACATTTCTCCCGTAAATTTTGCAGCGTTTGGCTGATCTAAACCACTTATTCCTTATATTTTATTAAACTTACATGTAACATGTTTTCTTTTGCTGCTATTTGAATTGTCGTTTTCTTAGAGGATAAATCTACTTGAGTCAAGAGTCCTTTTTAAAATTTTAAAGAAAGAGCGCTCTGGTGTATTACTTCAACAGTTAGTGGGTATTTTGAAATAAAATTAATTTTAAAAAAGGAGAACGTATGATAGTACGAAATACTAAATTGACGAGATCCTTAATATAAGTCCCGTTAATTTTCGCACGTATTTACTGGTTTTTGCCTTTTGGACTTGGCACACTTTGGGCACTTTTATGTTACTGTCCATTAATAATGCAGAATTTGCTTGAATTAGTGAGAAAGACGATATTCGTACCCTAAAAGTGTAGAAATAATACAGCGAATTAGTATTATTTCCAACACAGTGCAGTGATATGTCTAACCAACGAGTGTTATTTTAACCCCAAGTGCAATTATAATAGCTGTAAAATATTAAGTAAAAGTTCTGTGGAAATTACTACAAACTTATGAAAGTGGAAAGCAAAAAGAAAAATTGTTTCCCAAATACTTTTTCCCATTGTTTTTTTTTTTTCAACAGAAGAATGTGGGGGCATGTAATGTTCCACGTGTTTGACATTCGCAGTGTAAACATTGTAGTAACGTGAGTACTACAAATAGTAAACATGTGTAAAATAAGTGACGCAATGTAAATAAACAGTGCGATACAAATAAACAGACGGAGCCACCATCAATAGAGGAGGAACTTGGATGACCACAGCGCAGGAGGGCTATAAAAACCCCGATGCAACCTTATAATTCATCACTCACATGGGTGGTCGCCTCCTTACCTTAACTCCTACATACACAGCTATCGGACTGGTACATCCCTGACACACAGTTGGCTATGGACTGGTGTCTTCCTTACGCATACAGTTGGTTGCGGACTGATGCGACCCCTATCCTATCTCACTTCTACAAGACATCTCACCCGAAGAAAAAAGAAGCCATAAAAGTTACGTTATAACTCCCTCATTTTGTAAATACCCTGGTACGGGACGCTCTTTTTGTTAAATTATCAAAACTTATATTTGTAATAAAACTGGTAATGGGCGACTGTACCTAAGTATAACCCAAAAAACAACGAAAAGTTACGATATGCTTACTTCGGCATGCTATGAATCCAGGAAGTAGCACCATTCTGAAAACTTGTCAATTATTCATAGTTACAATGCTTTATTCTTTTGAAATTAAAATTTATAATAAAAAATATTTGATAATGTACAACGAACGTGTTTTAAAATTACATCGACAAACTGTAGTACACTAAAATAGAAAGTCAGTTCAGTCTCAGTCATCCGGGTGGAAATTCGGTCTTGTTCCATAGCTACTGGCTGCCGAAATCATGGAAAAATGACTCTAACAACACGAACAGTAGAGCTGATCCAGGCAGCATAGTAACATCAAAAACTTTAGATCTGCAGTTTCAGAAATACGTATTTCAAAATTCCGCGGCATGCGTCGCGCTCTCATTTAGGTTTAATGTTTAAAAGAACATAGTGCTGTTACAGCCCATACAATTCATTTTATCTTATCTTTAAAAGAAGAGTAATATGTAAGATGGGTAAATACTACTACTACTACTACTAGTAGTAGTATAGTTATTATTTGTTGTAGTAGTAGTACAATTGTAAGTCTTGCCAACATAGTTTATTGACCCCGTACCAATGGGCGAGCAAATCAACTAGTGAGGTTATAAATACAAGGTGGCGCATGAATCAATCGATATAGTAGGTAAGATAACATTTATTACAAAGACAGCAATACATGTTAGTGCCTTCCTCCTTTTTATCTTCATAGAAGCACAGATCTTGCCCCTCCCCCCCTTTTTTTTAGTATTTCCCACACTGAAAAATCCATGAAGATAGGATCTGGTGAACGTGGAGGCCATTTAATGATATCACGTCTACTAATTTATTCGTCAAACATTTTATTCAGAAAGTTGTCATAGAACAGTGAATAGTGCAGAGGTGGATGGGAAGGTTGATTTCACCATCTTGTGTCACATTAGCTCCTCCCAAACTGATTACAGAGGTTCGAGGAAGGGACTGCTTTCCAGTTTCAGCATGATTCCATAAAGCGTTTCGAGAGGTAGTTTTCAGGGATAATAATGTGGTTTCAAATAAATTTCAGTCAAGTCACCAACATAAGTTCTAACGCAAACAGTCACAGCCAGTGCATTTAATTCTGTGTGCATCACTAAATGTGGATTCTTAGAATCGCAGTTAGACACAGATATTCTTCTTCAGTTTACCTTGAAAGTTGCTTCGTCAGTCTACAGAATGGATTTCTAAAAATCACCATCGTTTTATGTACCAGTCATGGAATTCCATACGCCCGTCAGGAACATTCTTCATTTTTACCTTGGAGTACAGTAGGCCTGTATGTCCTGAACTTCAACTCTTTCTGCATCCTATGTAAACTTGTTCCACGTATTTAACACTCACGGCAGCATTTCCGTGTTGATTTTGTAGGTAACTGTACGAAACATTATACTACAATTTCAAGATTTTCTTCCGTTAGAATCAGCTACCTGAACGAGGAACATTGCTACCGACCCAGTCTGTTCAAAACTTTTATCATCGTTTGTATTCCGTGTCGAGATGAAAATACGGTGTCTGGAAAACGTTCCTCAAATAACCCAATTTCATAACTGCTGCTGTGGTCATGTTTTTACCAATTCTGAAGTACAAACGGACGCTCTTCGTTAATAATTGTCTCTTCAGTGTACAATTATCACTAATCCTACTCTACAAGCGTTTTTTCTCATAGCTAACCCTCTCTCAGCTCACAACAATATAACGCTATTGTGCTAGTCAGTGAAAAGGTAAATAACTTTTAGTGAAAACTAGATATGAATTCATGTATGGCCTTTTGGCATCTTTGGCTCAGGTCTAGTGTCATGGCTAAAACAAAACTTAAAAAAAAAAAAAAAAAATGTTTGCTAAAAGAAAAAGTTAAGAGCAAGAGTAGAACGTAAGAAGAAAAGTATAAACTTACTCTTAAGTATCTGCACCGTATCATTATTTCTTGCTCTGTCGTAGTTCACCGAGCCGCCGCACACAACCTTCCACAATCCCCTTACCCTATACCGGTCTGAGATGTCTAATGGTCGAATATGAAATTCAATTCTGTCGAAGTTCGACTGCAATTTTGTGACAGAACTTTGATATCTAACTGAGCCATAGATGCCTAAACACCATGAATAATGTAAGATCATTTTGATCGGTTTGAGGTGAGCATGTGTTTCTTTTAATTTTATCCGAAATAATGACTCGTTATCTGATTATTATTTCCAGTTTGAGTGTTCCGTTCGTGCAGGAATAATGGATCCTTTAGAAAATCTTCCTATTTTAGCAGCTCTGGGAAATCCGTTATTGGATATGAGTGTTATACTTCCGGATGATGAACTGCTGAAAACATATGGTCTGGCTATTGACGATCAAGTGGAACTGACAGACGAACAGCTGTCTGTGTTCAAAGATATAAGAAGGTACGATATGTGGCTATTTTTCTTTGCTTTTTCGAGAAACTAATGAAGGGTGCTCCCAATTTGCATATAAGAAAACCCTTCTAACGTCTGCAGAACCTGAATTTTCCATCTCTATAAGTTTGCACCCTGTGGTCGCTTCCTCTTAACCTTTAAACGCGCAAGGGGGTCTGCCGAACCTTTCAAGCACTTCGTTACTTTGTAAATCTGCAATTTGTCAAAATTTTGTGTGTGTGTGTATGTGAGTGTGCGCATTCTAGCCGGATGTGTCTTAAAACAAAAAGGTGTTTATTGATTTGTAACGTAAAATGGGCAGGAGTGAATGAATTGTTATTAACGTCCTAAACGTGCTGGTCAGCTTGTAAGGACGGGACCTACAGTTATTGGTAAAGTGGGCTCCGAACCACTGCGTTGAATGGACCCCGGCGGGATTTGAACCCATGATCACTCGTACAGGAAGCGAGCGATCTAACCTCTCGGTCACCCCGAGGTCGAAAGGGACAGGAGTAGTCCAATGGTGTGCGACAGTGCATGTAAGTTGTTAACTATGTTTTTTTTTTTTTTTTTTTTTTAATGAAGTAGATTTTCGTTTCGCTATAGCGTACGCATTATATCTGCGTGTTCTCGTTTCAAAATCTATCACTTCGTTTATTCGAATTTGATTTTATGTATGCCCTTTAGGCATCTCAAGCTCAGGCCGACCACTTTCTTCATGAACCTTATACAGTGCGATTCAAAAGTCTAATGTGAAAAGATCACAGTTTGATGTTGCCTCTTATTGGTTTTGTTTAATATGAACATTAAATCAGTAATAAATCATATAATTACAAACACGTAAGAAGTAAAAGAGTTCAAAAGAAACTATCTTTACAAAAGATTATGCAAATGTCCCCCATTTTCCTGTAGACACAAATTCACACAGCAACGCACATTTGTAGCCACTTGCTGCAAAGTGTTGACTGGGTGTGTCATAAATGACTATAGTGATATAAGA